>CM062819.1:1399025071-1399277571 GCA_031772625.1 Pinus tabuliformis
AAAATATAATAATAAAAAAATGGTTTTTTATTATATTTAAATTTAATTTTTTATTTTTAATTTAAGATTAATATATGAAAAATTCCAATAACCTATTAACTAAATAGAATACTAAAATAAATAAATAAATATATATATATATGATTATTTTTTATTGAATCATAACTAAATAGAAACAAAATGGAAAATAGACATATATATTTAATAATATTTTCAACCAAAATAAATCAAGTAAACTTGCATCATAAACCAACAAAACTTAAACTATTATTGCATTTCATTTGTGGGCACTGAGGTGTACTAATGTCACCTTTAAATGTTAACTGTTGTACTTACATGTATGACATAAGATTAACTGTTGTACTTACATATATGACAGTCCATTTTAAAACTGATTATTGAATGTTCATTAAAAAATCATTATTTCATTGTATCAATAATGATTTAATGGGCAAGACCATTAAACATGAATTATTAATATGAATGAATGTTAATTTGTTTTTGTTAAATCAATATTGAAAAGCTATAAAACATTATTTTTATTAATTTAATGAATAATAAAATAAAGAGATATCAATTTTAACAGTAAAATAATTATTATTTTCATAATTAAAATATTAATCCTTTTTTATCACATTTTTAATCTTTTATTAATATATTGTTAAGAAGCATTTTGCATAAATTGATTGATTTAAATATAGATATTGAAAAGTATAGAAAATTGCTTTTATTAATTTAATCACTATCATTATTAATAAAATAAAATTTTAATATTTTTTTTTTTCTGAATTTGACTACTTCTATTATCTTTACAAAACAAATATACAAAAAAGATTATAGAGGGCAAGGTTTAAGTGGATTTTCTCATGCTCCCTGGCCTTGCCCATATTGCAGCACCCAACTTGAATGTATTCAAAATTGGGTGACTCGCTGTACCCCTGCTGACTCTATTACATAACATTGAAAGACTGTCCATAGCTGGACTGAACATTTGATGCACATAAACACATTTGACACATACAAAGACACAAACTACTGGACAGAAACACTTGACACTTGGACATTTACAAGCGACATTTGGACTATAAAGCCGACATATGGACAATATGACCGAATTGCCCCTGAAAATCCCATACAAAACAGAAATTACCATGACAAATTCATTCTTCATCAGTAGACTGGAGCTCCTCTGCAATTCTGCATCCGAAGTGGAGCGTATTCTCCGAATCCGAGAGCTGAATGATCTTATGAGGACTGTAATTTCGGGCAAGTTTACTCGGACCGGGCAGAGGCTTAGCTGCACTCACCAAGGGACCAGCTCCAGGATCCAAATTGGGGTCAGAGCCTTCCATTCTCTGCTTACCCTTACTCGGACCAGGCAGAGGAGTAACCGCACGAACCGAGGGGCCAGCTTCTGGGTCCAGATTGGGGCCAGGGCGTTCCAATCTCAGCCCACCCGCGTGACACGGAACCGACCAACCCATCCCTGGAACGCGCTCGGGCTGAGCCCATCCAATTTCTTCACCCACGGGAAGGCAAGCGACAGGGGAGTCGTCCCCACTGGAATGCTGCCTATTCAACTGATGCTCAATGCCAGGTTCCACAGCAATTGTCACAATTAGAGAGGAGTTGACATGCGGACAGGGGAGACGATACCTGAGCATGGGAAGCTCTCTCTGGCTATCTCCATCAATAGGGCTGCTTTCCTTCTGCCCTCCAACTTCGTCATTACTATCCTGAAACCAACAGGGCTGCGAGGTGACTTCTATTGAAGAAGAAGGGGAGTGATGGTCTTCTCTCGGCGGCGCTCGACCTTGAATTCCTCCCCTCCGGCTACCCATTCGTGGCCTATCCCTCGGCATACTTAATTGCCTTTCAATGTCAATACTGTGAGCATTCACCAGGACTAACGCAACTCCCAGTAGCAAGAGCGAATTCCACCACCACGCTCTGTCTCTGGCCTCAGGAGTCCACTGCCTTAACGCGCCTGAGCTCCAAGAATTAGTGCCAAGAACCAGACTTGAGGACCAGCTCCAAGAGCAGGCTTCCAGATCCCACTTCCAGAACCCACCCCAATTTCCTGAATCCGCCCCTCGAGCCCAATGACAGAGCAAATTCACCTCTCGAACAACAAGAATTAGCAACAGGACATTCAGCGTATAACTCCAGTTCACCCTCCAACGATGGGGAGCAGTCTCACAGACGACGTGCTGACAATCTTCCGTTTCCCCCCTCGGCTCTGCATTCACCTTGCGGCTTGCGCAGAGGAGGGTCTCCCTATCAGACTCACCATACTCCCTCGAACCAGCCATCCTCCCCCGCTTAAACTTCTCCATCACCCTACTGCCCATCTGCCTCCCTCGAGCCGAGAGGACAGGCATTAATGCCGTCTCGTCTCCGCTCTTAACTTCATTAAACTGCCTTAACGCATGGTACCGCCCTTGATTGTGGTCGTGACACCCGGCCACGTGATGGCCCGTGTCATTCTCGCGGCTCTTAATCACCCGCATCCGGGAAAAATAAAATTTTAATATTAAAATATATACAAAATGATAATAATTAAAATTTTAATTATTATTTTGTTGATGAAAATATTAATTTTTTATTAATGTATTGTTAAAAAGCATTTTGTTGCTTAAATTGTATAGTTACAAGTTGTTTGATTGAAAAATTAAAATATCAATTTGATAAAGGTTTGGTGATGTTATGTATGATGGAAATAATAAGAAGTTGTTGAATCTTATATAACATGGAGGTGATGAAACTTATATAAAGTTGTAAATATGGATTGCAAACCTTTTAATAAGTTTTTTAAATATATATCTATGAGGTATATACCAATTGGTTTGAGTGAAGTTTAGTTCACATCAAGTTTGTTCAAACTTTAGGAGGTGGGGTTGAAGATGGAAGCTATTTTTGGGGGAATTAAACTATCTAAAGGGGTATCCAAGATTTCACCTACTTAGGGAGAAGATGTAGGAAGATAATCATCCATCTCAAACTATAACCAGCTCCCTTCCACCCCCTTTAAGGTTCTCGGGTTGAGGAAAGTGTTACTTATTTGACCCAATCTCCAAGGTTGGTTATGAATGTGGGGTTAGAAAAGCACTTCGTTTTTAGAAGTCTGTAAAATTTAATTCTAATACAACCATTGTGATAAGTTCGTCAATATATTTCTGACAATATAAATTCTATTTGAATTCGAATCCCAGATTAAAAGTTATGCCCATTAGAAGTTGTGGCTCATTAAAAGAAGTCATGTCATCACAATGACACCATGTGGCATCCACGTGGCCTCCACCTAGCCTTGATGGCACAACCATGTCATCAATGTGGGGTCCTTGTCAAAGCGGTTTCTCCTTGGTGTGCCCACCTGCTGCAAATTAACAAATTACAAAAGTTGGTAGTGGGTGGTCTCCCAATGGGTAGGGTTCCCACACTAGAACTACGGTCGAGATAGCGTGGAAACCACTTCTACTAAACTAGTAGTATTGTGGGCCATTAGCGATGGTATCAAGTATAGGAAGGAGGAGGTTCACAATCATTCACATTTATCGATCAATGATGGTGTAACATCCCTGGGTTAAAGTTTCATGTAATAAAGAATATTAAATGCCAAGAAAATAATACCAAGGTCATGGGACATGTATTCCAAGTTGAGTGTTGGGCAAACACTATAGTGGGAATCACTTGCGATTCAATAATGGCTATGGAAATTGACAAGAGAATTGGCAAAGGTAAAGAGACAATAATTGACATTTAATTATGAAAATAAATGAAAATAGGAGAAAAGGAAGGTGAAGCGACACAAATATGCATACAAGGGAAATTAGAGGAAAATGAAGAAGAAAATGAGATCAATGATAAAAACAAACCAGAGAAATAGTTCACATCTTTTTTCAGTTCATCCTTGGTTCTCTCTTTACACTCTTATACACTCTAGCACACTTAGAGTATTCTTAGAGCACTCTAGCATTCACTTGGATTTGGAGAAGGAAGGAAAAGGACAAGGAAAGGAAAGCAAAGGAGTGCAGGGGAAGGTTGGATCAACAACTTCAGGAGGAAGACTTTGCAGGTAACAGTTTGCAAGAGTGATTTCTAGTTGGGATATGAATGCATAGTACATGCATTAATTTATTTGGTGCATTTGTTGTCATTGGCATGTTTTTTCCTGGTTCATAATGGTTTCAACCCTGCCTTCCTATTTCCTGGATATACATGGTGTGAAGGGATTCATTCTTAGTTGAGCTTTGGATTGCCAAAAGGTTTTGGAACCGAATGAGGTGGTCTTAGGAAAATACCAAGGGTTGCGGGTGGAGATGGTTTTCTATAGGAAGCCCTTGACAGGTGGGCGGAGACAAGAAAATTCCTCAAGGTATGGTGAAGAAATTTTGAGGCATCCAAGATTGGTTTGGTTTTGTGATCTCGTGATTGATTTAGGTGAGATCACGATAGCTTGAGGGTGGAGGTGGTTTAACCTCTGGAATCCCTAGTTGGTTGTGTCTTAGTTTATCCCATGAGATCCTGCACTCATGCTTGGAATATGACATGGAGATGATTGACTGAAAGAAAGATTTGGTTCAACCCAATCAATGGTCGGGTGGTACGTGGAAGTCCCTGACTTGTTTGGCTCTTGCATAAGTTGATATAAGCTATTTTCCATAATGTAAGTAGTGAGCACATGCACTTGTTTTTTTTTTTCCAGTAAGAGTGGTATCTTTCATTAATCGAGAAAATTACATAATGTACATACTTAATGCGGTCAAGAACAACAACACCAGCCCTATGTATACTCAGCAGATAGTTGGGCAAACATAACCCCTTACCTAACTAAAAAAACCTACAAAAGGATTGACTCTTGTTACCAGCGCTAAAAACCACGCTTGAGAACCTTACCTTCTTAACCCGAAAGACAATATTAAAGGGTTATAAAGTCCATTTGGGTCTGCTAAACGACAAAAGTTTCGAGCCATGAAGAACCCGTAGCCTTGATGTCGAGGGCCCACAGATCCTACGGCTTGAATTGTGACAAAATGTAAACTAAAATCAAGCAATAAGAATTAAGCCTTAAGCAATTAAACTTAAGCAATACTAAGGCCTGAAAACCAAGCAATCGGGCCCACGCAGATCCAACAGTTGAAATTGATTTCGGGTCCCCAACATGCCCACGCCTTAAATTTTCTTACGAACCTAATGAGAATCCAAAGCCACCAATCTATACAATTTCGTGTTTGGTTTAGGGTTAACCGTCTATTGACTTTATGGCCCGAATACCGTGCGATCCAGCCTTCGCTGATCTAACGGTCCTGAGCCGATTTTGGGCTGGCAACATGCCCATTCGATATTTTCCCATTCGGACCCGATGAGAAGCATAAACCATCGTTCTAAGGTTTTTGGGGTCCGTTTGATGGCTTATCCTCTGAGCATTTATCCACCTGAAATCCCTAGGATGCCGGAGTTCCCTGCAATCATTGGTCGACTGCCTGTCAACCTGCCCGCTTTTCACCCTTTTCTTCTTTCCTATGAATGGTTCACTTTCCTCTGTTACCATTGGTCTAATCACTTCTTATCTTTCATAGATTGATACTATTCCTTGTCTTTGTTCACCTCTCTGTTACAATCCTCCCGCAAATTTCATGAGGGTGTCAACTCCTAAGCATAAATTCTGCTGTTTCTTGTGCAAAGAACTCCTTCATTTTCCAAACGATTCGCTAACCTATTAGTTGTTCTGTGCACGTGCACAAATCTAAGTTTTCTTAGGGTTCTCAGGTAGGATTGTATTCTTTGATAGACCTGCAATAACCGCCAGTGATTTGAAACCTTTTCTGGTGCTTTGCCATTGCCTATCTTCTTGACCGAATTGATTATCAATTCAGAGTCTGCTTCTATGATGACATTGTGCAAATTGGAGTTAATCAAGATTTCTAGGCATTGCTCTAAGGCCATGAGTTCCGTCATGCTATTGGTGGCCTTCCCCAAATGACTACGAAAGATGATTTTAATGTAACCCTGCTCATCTCTTATGACTCCGCCATAACTAGCCTCTCGAGGGTTCCTTTTAAGGCCCCATCTATATTAAATTTCAAAAAGCCATGAGGATACAGTTGCCAGAATTCCTTTCCCGTTGTTGTGTGTCTTACTATCCTGCTTATGTCCTGGGGGATCGACGACTGGAGACCCAATTGCAGAAGAATAGAGCACATGTACCTATTACTATGTGGATTTTATGGCTATTTTTTTATGGTTTCCATTATGGCTATATGTTGGTTATATGCATGGTTCTATGATGTGCTCTAGCTAGGGATCTTGTTCATTATTTGATAGTATATTGAATGGTTGATTAATGCATGGGATAACTAGTGTCATTGCAACTAGCTTGAGAGGGAATTGAGTCTTCTTGGTGATTCTCATATGAATTTCATAAGTTTATGATCATATATGCATTCATGACTTTTAGCTTTCATGTTTACCATATGTTAAATTGACAAAATTTATATCTTGTAGTGGGCATGTTTTGGTCAAGATCTTGCTCAAGTATTGATTGCTTAGCATTATTATCATCATAGTCATGATTCTAGAAAGTTACAGATAGTTTTGGGTAGTGATCTAGAGGCTAGCCAGAAAAAGTGGCAAAGATCTCATGACCGCATACATAGAACAAGGGATTTTGGGTCATAACCATTAGTAAACATGCTTATGGGTGTGGTTATAGCCTCAAAACTGCATGCACAATGTGTCAAGAGTGCGGTTGGGGTGTTAAGTCAATTAAAAAGAGTTACAACTCAGGGATTGATCACCTACGGTGGTTATCATGCTCCTGAGTGATTTGTAGTCCTTGAGGGATGTCAGTAAGTTGTCAGTTTATAGGCCACACTTCCATCACTAGAACTTGGAGGTTGGTTCATGTCATAGTAGCACTCAGCTCATGTTTACCCTGGAGAGCTTGTAAAATTGAGTAAATTTGGGAGGAGGCATTACAGTTGGGTCCTTCCTTTTTTGGGAAGTTTTGATAATTTTTTGGCCAGAAAAGAGTCGGAGAAGTAATCAGCCAAAGCAAGAAAAGCAAATGGTAAAACAAGTTAGAAGTCAAGAATAGAGAAGAGAAAGTGGCAAGTGGAGATCAAAGGTGGTTATCTTGGAATTTTTCAAAGTCACGAAAGAAAGATCTAGCTATTAATTTTGAAGGGATCAAAGCAGAAGTGGACCAAGCGGTTAGATTTTGTCCAAGGGATCAAATTGGACCAGACCAAGTGAGTGGGATCAAGACAGTGAAGGAAAACTATAACAGCTGCATAGCTCGAGCTGAAGAGGAGGACGAGAAAGAGCTAGGCCAACATGATATTGAAATGAGATTTGAATCTCTTTGAAGATATTATTATTGTAATCCAGACTTGTTCTAATTCCTTTGATGAGAACTTGAGCAGATCCTACACAACTTTTGTAGATTTGTATTGTAATAGTTTGGCTCTTAATCTAATATAATTAAGGTGATGCGGGGCTATATCTTTGTGTTATACAAATGAATATTGTTATGGTATGCATCTCTCTTTAAAAAAAATTAATGCTTCAATAGATAGTCCATTATATATTTGTGTATTGTGCGCAAGGATGTTTTGGTTTCCTATGGAATTGAATAACCAAATAATAGTGCATGCAAATAAACTGGATTTCCGCACCATCTAAATTCCCCTATAACATCTAAGAAGTCTCGACATGCCTCAGGTGAGATGTTTCTCCCTCACGGAGGAATGAAAATGTCGACATTGTGCTAGACTAAAACGAGATCTTTGTTGGCAACCAGTGTCTGAACCTTAGGTCTACTTGATAAAATTTTCAGCCAACAAATGGTTATGTTGTCGGAACCCGAGTATTCTGAGGGGATCTAGACCATGGTGTCAATAATTCTCAAGGGAGGTATTCAAGAGTGGTGGTACGAGAAGAGTGATTTGTTTATTCTACAACAAGCTAAGTTGAGACAGGAGAACTTAGAGTGGGTTATGGAGGAGATCTTATTTGTAGAACCTACATGTGACCAGTACGAGATTTAATGATGTAAGTTTCAAGAAAAGTTGTATAATTGGTTGAGTAGGTTGTGGCACAAGGCATGAATTGGAAGTCATGGCAAAATAATAAAAAAGTGGATCACAATTGATTTGGTTGCCTGGCACCAGCTAGACATTGAGTTAACCAGATTTGTTGACTTTTGGGTCCAAGCGACTTTAGAAGGTTGCATTCTTGAATTTGTTGTGGAAAAGCTTCAGTCCTTTTTCAAAGTTGAAGCATTATTCAAGTACCATTTTTGGGGAAGATTGTTAAAAGAAATCCCCTGTTGGATCAAAGTTCTTATGGTTGAAGAGAGATTATTACCATTCCAAGAAACTAGCATGGCAGTGTAAAACCTTAGGTACTAGGGGTAGGGTTTAGGGGAGAGATGTTCCTCAGTTGCAAAAGATGAGGGGACGTTGTGATAGATGTAGGAGATTTATGGAAGGCATGGCATTTTAAGGCACTTTGAAGGTCATGCATAGATGACGAGTGGTGGGAAAATAAGTTGCAAGAGATTAGAAGAAGGAGAAGAGAGTTGCGGTGGATAGGTGAAGCATTGAGTAGTCTAAAGTTGTAGATAGAAGGAATGGCTAACATAGAGTTTTTGAATAATGACATAGGAAAAGGATCTCATTTTGGCGAAGTAGATGTTGGGTGCAATATTTAAGGATATTTCAAGCATCCTTTTCCCCATTTTTAGTCATCTTCCCTCATTTGAACCTACAATCTCCCTAGTACAATGTCACTTCCTCTAATAAAGAAGCAATATTTTCTTTGACATATTATTATGTTATTCCCTACTAAGTATTGAATGAAACGACGCTTTCTTTGGGATGACTAACTAGGTATCTTTGGAAGAGTTCTTCAGAATTTGAAATTTTTATTTTTATTTTTTATTTTATTATATATCTATATATTTTATTTTATTTATTTTTCTTTTTTTCTTTTTTCGTTTTTATTTTCAGGTATTACCATAGCTAATGATAGCCATGGATGAACAGTTGTTGTTATTCCTTGTTTTTACATGATTCGAGTTGTTGTTACACCTCGGGTTTGTCATTTTCTGTTGTACACAGTTTGAGTTGTTGTTACACCATGAAGTTGTTGTTACATTGTGAATTGTCAAGGCTGTAGCTGATAGTTAAGAAGATATGAGCATTACAATTGTGTCTAAACAAGAGTGGTGTAACCACAACAAATCTTTATTGAAACAACTTGTAACAATTTATATCTTTTTATTATTTTTGTTAGCTTAATCAGCATGAGAATCGCAAATTCTCATGACTGATTCGTTTTCCTAATTTTGGGACTCTGAAAAGACTTTATAAAAAGAGCTTAGTCTCATGTGAAGGGGGCGAACAGAACAGAGACAATACCGACATTTTGATCTTGTACTCTTCAACTATTTTTAATATAAGCATATCTGGTGATGTTACTGCAATTTCTGTGTTGAATTCTTAACTAAGTTTTCATTTACTTCCTGCACCCTGCTAGGGAGGAAGGGCCCTCCTATTTAGCAGGGATTGTAGTGTTGTAAGAATATGTATTTATTTCATGTGTTAAGTGTGGATTTCTTATGAACATGTATTGTGGGATAGATACACTTCTGCTTCCATATTTATTGTTTGTTGTTACACAGATTATTCAATTCAATGTTATTTAATTCTTGTTATATCTTTAGTTGATAGTGTATGGCATGCCTAGCTTTATTCTGAAGTTTTTATGAAGTGTGGATTCTTTCCTTGCTATGATGTGTTTCATTTCTGCAGTGTGCCTTTTAATTCATCACATTTTGTATTTCCATTCTGCAAGAGTATTTTAATTTCTGCAAGCGTGCTCGATGACATCTTTTCTATTTTTCCTGGCTATTACATGTATCAGCACGGATAGTGCAAACACCTTTGAAATAAAAAGACCTACCCTGGTTGATAATTAATTATTATGGTTTAGTTACTTTAAGAAATGATAAAATTGACCAAATAGTAGGAGCAACTAAAGGATATGTGATAGGAGACCGGCATAAAGGAAGTGAAACCTACTAGGAGTCAGAAGGAGTTTGGACACCTGAAACACCCAGACATCCAGTTGCAATGATCGATCAAACTACTCTCATAGATGAAGAGATGAAATTTGTGATGAGGCAGTTATTCTTTGAAGATGATTCGGTCTCAACAAGTAGTAGTTTGCAAAGCAGTAATGCAACTAACTCTCTCCCCAACCTACCCCTGGTACTTTATCAAAATCTTGTTAATTTTATTTCCAAATTAGTCAAAACTTTAAAATTTTAGGAAGTTCATATTAGATACCTAGTGGAATTGGTAGTTCTAGTAGTAGTGTTTAGACAAATTCTGCAATCTTTTCGCACCCCAATTTGCAAGGTTTTGTGACCCTGAGTTCTTAGGCCGAGGAGACAAAGAAGTGGAGAAGAATTGGTATCTATGTGAACCAATCTGGAGGGCCATACAAACTCCAGATGCTACTAAGATCATTGAATTTCAGATTAATTTGTGGGATCAAGCACTCAGATCGTTTATCAAGTGGTCTAATTTGAATATGAATCCAAATCTTCATATAGTTAAATGAGATTTTATTAAATAATTCAAACTCCCTCACGCAGATCAGCAGGGTTTAGCAGATTTATGGGATATTAAATAGCGAGAGGGCGAGAGTACATGGGAGTTCGTGGAATGGTTTAAAGATGCAATTGGGAAATTAATTTATCCTATTGATCCTCATCATCAAAGAGATTGGTTCATTAAATCTTTGTTTCCATTAGCTAGAACTCCTTTGATGCAACGAAAGATCGACACATTGCAGGATGAGTTATAACAAGCTATTAAGATTGAGGCAATATCAAGATATCCTCATGAGTATAGGCTAGGTACTACTTCTAATGATCCTGTTATTATTTTCTTACAACATTAGATTGCATATTTAATAGAGAGATTGAAGGATATGCATACTGCATGCCCAACTTGTGTCCACAAGTATAGTGCACTAATTTTCATGTTGAGGGGCATCACACTATTGAATAACCAAGGCTGTGGGGTGCAAGCCCTTATAGTATGTCAATGCGGCTGCATCCACCACAACCAGGACCTATTGCTAGATTTGTGAAAGTATCCAAAAGTGTTCCTTACCAAGGACATACTAAGTATCATTTGTTTCCTAATTACCAAAGTACATATGCTAATGAATATTGTGAGATTTGTCTCACTTATGGACATGCACCTTTTCTTTGTCCTATTTTGTAAAAGTATTCTAATGCTCTAAACGATATGTTTTCTGAGTTCTATAGGTATATGATTCACCATAGTGACCAGTGTGGAGCTTTGAATTCTCTGGTTGACCACTTAGACAAGGAGGAGGTGACTTAAGAGAAATGCTACAATTGCGATCAAG
Organism: Pinus tabuliformis; assembly: GCA_031772625.1. Classification (NCBI taxonomy): domain Eukaryota; kingdom Viridiplantae; phylum Streptophyta; class Pinopsida; order Pinales; family Pinaceae; genus Pinus; species Pinus tabuliformis. Next base: position 1,399,036,520 of record CM062819.1, read on the forward strand.
AGGGAAATGTCACCTGTGATTGTCCGTTACAAAGCAGGCCCTATTGTTCCCACTGTCGGGTAAACGCTGATGCTAATGAATATTTTCCTAAGTTGATTTCTCACTAGGAGGACCACAACAAGCATAGGGGCACTAATTTAATCAATGCATAATCTAGAGAGCAAGAATCAATTCCTCAACTGAATATGAATATTTTCACCAGAGGAGGCAAGTGAAATGGAGCAGACAAGGAAGTACCAGAGTAGCCTACCATAATAAATATTGCATCATCGAAGAAGTCTCATGACCCCATGCAGTAGGAGTAGTACACGGATCTTGCAAATTTTTTTTAGACAATTGGTTTCTTCTTACAACCCACAAGAAAAACAACAAGAGAATAGACAGTTGAAGGGTCCTTGTTCTCTGGAAGGGACATATCAAATTGTTATCATATGGGTTAAATTATTTCTGCATACCATGAGTTATGAGAAATTATTTGGTCAATTGCATAAAAAGCTCAAAATTGTTGTCAAAGATAAAGAATTTTCAGAAAGGCCTATCTCTGCCAACTTGCATGAACATCATTCCATACGCATTTGTTGTAATAATAGAAGAACAGGAAGGGAGTTATGCTTTGATGCCCAAATTGCAGGGTTCCAGATTAAAGTTTCTATGTTGGATTTGTGATTAGACGTAAATATCTTGCTGAGGAAAACTTGGGAGGCATTGAGCAAACCCAAGTTAGTGTTTACTCCTATTTAGCTACGTATGGCTAATTAGTACTGCATTATTCCTGGTGGTCGTCTGGAAGATGTCAAAGTTGATATTGCAGGAGTGAAGACATATGTGTACTTTGAAATTATTGATATAATGGGTGATAAAGATCCATATCCAGCTTTACTAGGAAGTGATTGGTACTTTGAAAACTATGTTTTTATCAATCTCAAGCTAGAAACCATGACTTTTGAAGTAGATGGAGTTAGATTCATACAACCATTGGATCCTTATCAAGGTCCAAGTTTTAAAAAACATGTTGACGATGTAGAAGAGCCTAACATTTTGGATTAGTTATATTAGCATAGATCCAGGTGGATCCATAAATACAAGTGGCCTTAAAATAGATCAAAAATAAAATTCATCAGCTAGAAGTGGAACCAAAACCATATCGTAGTGCTTGTCGCCTCGATTCCAATGGTGTGAACAGAACTCAAATCTGAGTTTGTATGCTCAAGTTATAGCTGGTTAAAGTTTGGGTCAAACTTGGCCAAATGGCAGACTAATGAGGCAACAAATTGGTAGAATATCGGCGCACGGAATCCAGAGGTTGGAACAGGAGAATTTATCGCCTACTTAATTTGTCCAATATCCCTTAAAAATCGGCAGAAAATTTTGATATAATGACCTATATATATATATATATATATATATATATATATATATATATATATATATATATTAAAAATAAAAATAAAATTCGGGTGGCGAACCACCAACCCTGCGACCCCTCCCAACGACATTGTATCAAATATATATTAAATTAAATGGTGGGTGGGCCACCTCCGGTAGACCCTCCCGACCACAAGTCAAACAAATGCATATATATATAACGGTGGTTCCACCACCCGACAGGTGTCAACATCAGTATGGAGTTGACGAGGTTCGAACCCGCCCAGCCCACATTGGTCAGCCCTCAATGGGCGGCCCTGCATTAATATACAACCATAATATTTATATTCCATAATATTAATTGTTGCCCATACCACATTACATAAATCATTAAATAATGACCGTCGATGGTTACAAAAAACATATGCCAAGGTTTAAAATTGGGGTGGGCAGGTTTTGAACCCAGTCTGCCCCCACAATAATCGTTGCATTTTACCAACAGGCCAATGACCCAGTTCTTGTTTAGTCTACCCAATTTATTATACAATAAATCAAATCAATTTCTCAAGGGACCAGCGTTGGAGGAGCAGAGAAAAAGCAGGAGCTGCTAGGGCCGATGGAATCATGAGCGAGGGTATCTTGGATATGCTTAAAAGATTCCCTTAGAGATCTAGAGGTGCCAAGATCATAATTTGACAAGTTTATAGTCATTTTTGCACATTTTCTCACCAGGATTTGAAATTTATGGTCTATTTCCTCATCTAAGCAATAGAAATTTAGGTAGCCAACAATAAGGAATCTTTGTAGAATTTTGTGGAATCTAAAAGATTCCCTTGGAGGTTGATTTTTTATGAAGGCGGAATGATGCCAAGCTTATAGTATTTTTTCACAGAATTTCACAAGGAGCGTAGCTGTGTGCTCATAATCTTCATTCGAGCAATGAATTTTTCATCCATCTTCAGGAAGGAATTTTTGGGGGAATCTTTGAGACTCCCGAGGGTCCATAATTTGATGGTGTCAGAAAGGCGAAAATTTTATAGTCGTTTGACATGATTTCACGTCACAAATTTAGCAGTGATTTCTGTTTCATCAGTTGAGCTTTGAATTTTTTGACCATCCCCGAAAGTGGAGGTATATGTATTTATGCCATGTCTTTCTTTTGATTTGCTGAGATGATGTTTTTGTTGTTGAGATCCATCCCTCATTACCATTATTTTGAGTAATACTTGTATGCCACATCATGTGAGATTTTATTAGCTTTTCATGCTTAAGGAGGGACCATTTGAGTGAGAGTTTGTATAGGGAGAACGTCTCGTGAAGAGACATGCCACTTTGGTTGAGGGTATTTATCCTTGTAATGACAAAGAATGTACTATGTACTCATCATAATCTTCCAACATTTAATGAAGTGGCCTCCCCACTCTTGACACCAGGGCCCAAAGACGTAACCCACACTAGATGAACTCCATTATCAATGTTTTTATGTTCTTGATTTGATGGTTGTCATTATGTTTCATCTTCTTTACAGTATGCACATGTGGCTTTTCATACTTTTTCATATGCAATTCTGCTAGCATCGTAGAAGCAAAAGATCTTGGTTAATTCTGGTAGCAATCAGAGTCCTGAATCAAGCATTCTGTAGGAAAGAGGTAGGACTATATGAATCCTACAACAGATGGTCCCCTTAGCTAGAGGATTGTTCAAAAAATAGAATTTGGTTCAGATGTTGCACTGGATGGTTGGAAATAAGGAGACCATGAGTTGCACTCTAGATGATGCGTAAATTTTCGTTGTGCCTACTGGATTGGTATTGAGGTAAGGGATTATCTGATTTCCAATGGTATATGCTCTATTTTCAACTGTATTAAAGAAGTTGATTCAAACACTAAAGAAACACAAAATATTCCTTTGATGGATGTTTTTCTACAAGAAACTCCTACGAGATGGTGGGGAGCTCATCATAACTACATTCAAAAATGGTAATCAATTAATTTTGTTGTGTTATGTCAGTTTACTATTCCTGAAAAGAATTCATAATTTATTCTTGTATATGAGGGTTACACTAGTCTTAAGAAGTATGTTCAGACTTATAATGCAACATGGAAAAAACTTGGACTTCCTCTTGAATTATGGGTGCATTAGTTCATTCACTCATTGGGGACATTTCTATAAGCCAGGTACCTAAAAGAGGAAATGAAGAGGAAAACAACTAATTGGGAGGCATTGATAGCTCAACTTTGTAGTGATTTCTCCTTGTCAAATGAGGATGTGAAGATATTTGAAGCCTTGAAAACGGTTAAGAGAGTATTGTTCCCCATTGGAAAATGTGTTGCTAAATTTAGCAACTATGAAGATTGCAAATATCTATATGAATCTAGATTTCATGAAGTTGTTGCTTGCAGCAAGATCAGTAAGGAACCTGAAGAAGACGACTTGGAGGAGTTAATGCATCTAACATTCAAGGAATATGAAGGTCAAATAAGTATCAAATATGATCTTGTTAAAGATGCTCTTCATGTGAAACCCTTAAATTTGTGAAAGCTTAATATCAGAGCTAAAGAAAATCCAAAGTTAGCCTATATTGGTGACTATTGGGATGTGCAAACTACAAAAGAAATATTTTATTTATTGAAGGAGTATGAAGGTCTATTTCTTGTGTTGGTTTCGGATCTCAAAGTATAAAGGGAGATGTAGGAGAGATGAAAATTGTGTTGAAACTTGATGCAAGGCCAATCAAACATCAACCCTATTGATTGAATCCAAGGGGTGAAAGAGAAATTAAAGAAGGATATATATAAAATGTTGGCCGCAAGTCTCATATTTCAAGTTAAATAAAGGGATATTTAGGAGAGATGAAAATTGTGTTGAAACTTGATGCAAGACCAATCAAACATCAACCCTATTGATTGAATCCAAGGGGTCAAAGAGAAAGTAAAGAAGGATATAGATAAAATGTTGGCCGCAAGTCTCATATTTCAAGTTGAATGAAGCTAAATGGATCATTCCTATTGTTATTTAGGACAAGAAGGATTCGGATGAGATCAGAGTCTATGTACATTATCGAAGTCTTAATAATGTTTGCGTTCATGATCTATTTCCAACCCCTTTCAGCGATGAAGTGTTAGACAATGTTGTGGGTCAAGAAGCATATTTATTTCTAGATGGGTTTTCTGTATATCATCAAGTTCACATTACTGAGGAAAAAAAGAAAACCACTTTCACAATTGAGTGGGGCTTCTACGCTTATCATGTCATGCCATTCGGTCTAAAAAATGCCCTAGTTTTTTTCTCTAGGATTATTATTGTTTATTTCAGGGAGTATATCCATAGGTTTCTTGAAGTCTACATGAATGATTGGGTAGTCTATAGCCTCTTTAAGAAGAATTCTAGTTTGTTGTGGGTTATGTTTAATCGTTGTGGATAGTTGAAAATTCATTAAATTTGAAGAAATTTATTTTCATTGTGTTCTTTGGTACTCTACTGGGCCATATTGTTTGCGAAGATGGTGTGTGTGTAGAACCCACTAAAGTTGCAGTGATCCTAAATATGTCTCTTCCCACTAGTGTTAAACAGTTTTGTTCTACATTGGGGCATACAGGGTATTACAAAAGATTTATCCGCAACTATGCTTCAATCATTACGTCCTTGGAAAAGTTGCTAAAGAAGATCAAGCATTTTATATGGAATGAAGAATGTGATGTTGCTTTCAACATGTTGAAGGAAAAACTTGCAAGTGCTCCAATATTGGTTTATCCATATTGGAGCAAAGAATTTCATGTACAAATTAATTCATATGGTATTGCTCTTAATATTATCCTTGCGCAACCTAGTGAAGGTAAACTTGATCACCCAATTTATTTTTCAAGTATAAAACTTTCTAATGTTGAAAGAAATTATACAACTAAAAGAGAGGCTCTCACCATGGTATATTCACTTCAAAATTTCAAGCATTATCTACTTGGTGATCAATTTAGTTTTTTCATGAATAATTCTTCCTTGAAGTATCTTGTTAAAAAACCTATTCTAGAAGGAAAAAATTGTAGATGGTTTATTTTGTTCCAGGAGTCTTCGTTTGAAGTTGTCGTCAGCCAAGTTGTACTAATGTGGGACCAAATCACCTTTCTCACTTGGAATCTGGAGAAGCAGGAGGGTCACTAGATGATCAATTTCTGGATATTGATCTATTTAGAATTGAAGTTATGCCAGATTATTTTGAAGATATTGCACCATTTTTACCAATTGGTAAGTTCCCATAGGACTATACTAGAACACAAAAGAAGCATTTGGTAGTGTGGGTTGTAGATTACCAGTTAATTGTAGGTCAATTGTTCAAGATGGGGCTTGATCATATCTTGCACACATGTATTTTCAGCCATGAGAGAGATGTTGTTTTATGGGAATATCATTGTGGTGTTATGGGAGGTCATGTTGGAGCGAAAGAAAATACAAGGAAAGTGCTCCAAGCTGGACTATGGGGGTTGACTCTTTTCAAATATGCCAAAGAATATGCAAGGAGTTGCAATATATATCAGAGGGTCGGGAGGCCTTCCCAATGAGATGAACTTCTACTGCATCCAGACTGAGATTTTGAAGGCTTTGAGAAGTGGTTTGTTGATTTTGTTGGGCCAATAAATTCCCTTGCATGACACTCACATGCTTGTTACATTATAAATGTAATTGATTACCTGACACGTTGGGCTGAGGTAGCTCATGTTAAGGATTTCACTGTTAGTACTATTGCTAGTTTCATATTTGAAAATATTATTACAAGATTTGGTTGTACAAGGAGTCTCACAAGTGATCAAGGCTTGAACTTTATCGATGAAATTGTTTCTACACTATCGTGGGAGTTCATGATTCAAAATCATAAAATTAGCCCATATCATTCACAAGTGAATGGGACTGTTGAAGATTTTAACAAGATTTTGGAAAAGGGATTCACTAAAGTATGATTTTCTAATAGAGATGATTGGGATGAGAGAGTTCTTGCTACATTATGGTCATATCGTACTAACGTTAAACATATGCATAAGTATACTCCCTTTCATCTTGTATATGGAAGAGAAGTGGTGATACCTGTTGAATTTATTGTTCTAGATATCTTTACCACACATGCCACTAAAATATCTAATGATGAATCTATTCCAGAATGGTTGCATGAGTTGTTGGAGTTGGATGAGCATCATTTTCTTATAGATTTTCATCAAAGTGTTGAGAAGGAAAGACAAAAATCTTGGCATCATCGACATATCAAAAGGAAGTCTTTCTCTGTGGGAGACCAAGTTCTATTATATGATAGTAAGTACCTTAAGCACCCTAAAAACTGCAATTGCATTGGTTGGGTCCTTTATTTGTTATGGAAATAAGAGAGTTTGGATTCTTTAAGATTGCATATCTCAATGGAGTTCTTATGCCTAATTGGGTGAATGGTGCACTCCTGAAGCCCTACTATGGTCACTATTGTTATTATGTTTTTCCACTCTCAGTTAGAGGGCACAAGTTCGATTTAGGATTGAGTCAGTCACATCAGTTAGTTGTTCAGTATCGTTGCATCAATTTTTTGTGTTTTTTCTTAGTTACGACCCACCGCAACCCATTGTGGTTGGTTAAGTATATAGTGTCATTTCCATAACTTATTAAGCCATTTAATGCAGGTGATATTTTCAGATATTGAGTCTTTTCTCCGTAATAGTCAAACCTTAGTGATTTGATTTATGTTTTAAAGTCTTGACGTACTTTTTAGTTACATTTGTCATCGTGTCATTTCCTTTTTGGGTTATATGTGTCATGCCATGGGGATATGTGTCTTAATTGTCATCAATATTGGAATCAAGTCGATTTTTCTAATTTGTCGCATGTACTCCCCGATAGTCGAGTCATTACGCACATATGTTAATTTTTTTCTATAAATGTCGTGTATAGAAGTGTCATCGGTCATTTTTGTTTCTATAGGCTTTGAAGTTTTTCGCCCTACCTTCCGTGTCTAGTCCCCGTGTGTCTCAATTTTATCGTATGCCATCGATCATGCTACCAAGGAAGAAATTCCTTGCAATTTCTCAGATGATTGTACTATGGCCATAGAAGATATTTTGGGAAAATATGAAAAATCTACCCTCATCGATAATGATTTATCCAACCTTGTTCTATTTCCATCTTTGAGTTTCGAAGTCTATACATATTCTCTTAGATCACTATCTAGTGATGCCAGTCTGAGGCTCAAGCCTACATTCATTTCTTTACAAAGGTCTACAATATGAAATTGAAGGACTCCCATGTCTTCGACACTACAGATGAAGCCATGTGATGTACCAAGTTCCTCATCAATATATTATATAATGGATCGCTATGGCTCGACAAGGGTATTCATGTGGATGACGTTCATAGGCTCACTAGAGTATCCATGCATGGTAAGGATGTCTCATATGTGTTCCAAATCATCTTGAAGTGAGGTAAAAATAAAGGTGATGACAACTTATATGAGAAACATGGCACTTTTCGGAAGGATCATGGAGTTGTCATTGATATCATCAATAATGACAGGATCAAGTTTGCATGCCATATTATCATGGGGAAACTCATGCATCACTACACAAAAGGAGAATGTACGCTAGATGTAATTTCTGTCGCAAAAGCCTATTTGCAAGGTGAGTCATTCAATTGGTGCAAGTACCTCTTAAATGAACTATTTGAGGCTTGTGAATATGTATACAAAAGGGCGACATATTTTTATCTATGGGTATTTATTGGTTTCCATCACAATGATGAAATGGTGCACATTAGAAGGTCGAGATCCAGTTGAAGTATCACATTTCTAGGTTCTTTCCACTCATTTATTGCTTTGATATTCCCTAGTGTTAATGGGCCAAATTTTACCAACAACAGTTAGGGGGTCTTCCTAGTGGAAATTCCCAACTAGATTCTACATCGTTTGGGATAGGAGTGCCATCCGGTATGTGGGCCTAATAGCCACCATGTTGTTTTACGATTTTTTTTTGGGTAGAATGAAAAAAAAGTGCTAGGAAACAAACAAAACTTCTAATAAATACAAGTTAAAACAACTTTATGGAAAATTTACATGTGAGATTTCATAGACATAACAACAATCAAATAACATAACATGAATCTTAAAGGAGCATATTAGCAAACTTCAATTAAAACGCATGTATAAAGGGGAAATATTAGTTTATCGATTACAAATTAGTCCCTAACCGATAACGAACATGAAATCATGAACAACATACAATCCCAAGTATGATATCTTCTTAAATAAACAAAGTAGTGCATTAACATAAACAAATGGAAGCATAAACATATACCATTGAAACACCAAGAGAGAAGTCTCTCAATGCTTAACAACACATGTACATAATTGTGCACCTTGGCTCAAAGAGATTTTCAAATTAAGTTGAAATGTCCATAACGCTATCACATGAAGTACCTATGAAATCCATTAGTGGAAATGCTAAGCTACCACTTGAATTCTCAAAAGATCTATTAGCTCTCAAAACAATATGCTCAAATGAAGTCCAAAACTAAAGGTCCATTACATCTATCCATGAGGGTATATTTATACAAAACAAGGTGACTGTTGAGTGATAAAAGGTGTCTTTTTTAACTCCTAATTATCTTCACATTAGTTATCAATCCAGGTAAGACTTTCTATTTCAAGAGTGTAAACAGTTTGTGGCAGCTGTTTACTCAATAGTAATGCATCTAAATTGTATTACAGTTCTTTATAATACAAGAGTAAATGGATGCAGCTTATAGGACTCTAATTACAATTAAAAGAAAGCTCAATTCACTAATGAAACCAAATCATGCATTCATTCAAGTATCAGTCAAGAATACAGTAACAATAACTCATTTCTCTTTGAAATGATTGATTTTACAAACACAATTTCTAATTTGAACAACAGGGATCTTGGTCTGAGAGAGTAGACAACAGTAGTCACTACTCTTTACAGGAGAGAATCTCAAGATAGCACGCTGAACTGAATAACTGTATTGGAAACAATAATAATAGAACGCTGGACTAAATGACTAAATCTGAAATAACAGTAATGGAATACTGAAGCAGATAATTAGATCAGAGATAATAACAACGTAACTCAATATTTCTGCAACATGTAAAACAGAGTAACTTCGTTAAGTCTGGAAATACAAAATAGCAAAGCAATGCGATTATAATAAGTGGAAATCAAACCAAACCATCACACAACAGAAATCATAAAAGAATGGTACAGGAATAGAAAGTGAATCCACTAGGGCTGGGCCCTTAGCTGCCAGTGAACACCACCAGATTACTTCAGTATATGAGAAGGAACAACAAATTCTTTATATATTAATCATTGCAAAATAGTTATAGCCAATTCGTACTCTGTTTCAACAACAAGAGTCGACGATCAAAGTTACAAATACAATAGTAATTCTCGAATAATCTCCAATCCCCTTTCTCTTTACAATCATTGCCTTTTATAATGACAAAGTGGTAAGAAGGATAAATAGTAACAGCGATCCCTCAGGATTAAGAGATCCTAAGGGATTCACGCAATCTTCCATCTTCAGTTAGCTTTCCTTCCTTGTGCTAATGTCATGATTTCCTTTGTTCTTATCCATAACTACGCGCTCCATCCTTGGCTTGCTGCCTGTACGCTTTTTCCTGGTTAGGGAACAACAATTGTTCCATTTTGTCTTTTTCCTTATCTCAGTTAGGGAACGGTAGTTGTCCCATTTCATCTTTTTCCTGCATGAAGAAGGACATCAACCAGCTTAAATTGTGATAATAGATTATTTCCTTGTTTTTACCATAATTCTTTGATATATTAACATTTTATAATATAAAGGGGATATAACTAAAGGAAAGGATGATGAAATAAATAGCATATACATACCTTTTCCATAGCTCAACACACTCCCCTGCTTACCATTTTTCATGCCCTCATGAAAACCATGTAGTTAGTGTGCAAAGTAGTCAAGGAATAGGTTGGAGAAGGAATGTCATGAAGTGGTATGAAACCATGGTTTTTAGGCAAAATTTCAAAGATGTGCCCTATCTGCCCTTCAGGTAATTCATATATAGATTTTTACCCTTCAGTAGGATACCAGACAATAGGGTTTCGGAACCGATAGCCTAGCCAATATGGGACTTCCCTCAAGATGAGGTTGCTATAAGTAACAAAGCGATCTGCAGCCAATTTAAAGTTTTTATAGTTAAATGGTTCTCTTTCCTGTACATTACGATTGGAAACTATCCATTTGAATTTAGCTGCTACCAAGGAGTTGTCTTTAATAGAGAGAAAATATTCTACTCTCTGTTGGACAATTTCTTTGTGAATGGGCCCCAAGATCTGGATTACTTCTTCCTTTTTCATCAAACTTTTATGTTTAGCTAGTATTTGTAGTGGGTTCTTCGGTTCACCTATGACCCAAAGGTCCAATCCATTTTCCTGCCTCTGGAATGTATTATGGGATTTAAACCATTTCAATTGGTTAACGACAAATGAAATGAAGGCTTGAAATTGTACATCCCCCACAAAAGGGCTGGGATTCTTCTCCAATTCTTCTTCCAATACAAAATTATGCAAGTAAAACTCTTAGAGTAATCATTGAACTTTCACTCCATGGTGTTTACAACAGTTTATGAAATCTTCAACAGTGCTCAATTCTATGGGTTTCCCTACCCTGACAACCTTGATTTTTAGTTGTAAATACCTTTCTAACAAAAATAAAGCATAGTTATTGGCAGGGGACTTGCATGCCAAAGCATCTGTGTATAGTGAACAAAGAGTATCCATTTGATGCATGACTATCTATAGTGTGATCTTTATTTTCTCAGTTCTTTCTTTTGCCCTTCGATATTTATCGAACGCCTCACTTTCCGACACATTGATATCCCACAATTGCCTTTGTAATTCTTGGTACTTCTGTTGGGGAATAGTTTCTTACTCAAGCCTTTCTATGGTCAGCCGAACCTGTGCCAGATTTTCTTGAAGATTTGTTATACAAGGATTGCTACATATCAAAACATCTTTGGCTTGGATATCTGTCTAGGTGTTTTTATTATGAGACTAAGTACCTATAGTCTACATACTCTTATTATGGAATAGAATGCTTAAAGTCTGTGTTCTTTTATTATTGGCAGTCGGTCTTTCTGTCTGGGTGGCCGCGCTATTAGAGGGTATTGCCTCTGTTTGAACAACTACGTTACAAAAATGTACATTCTCTATTTGGGCAACCGCTTCTGTAACAGTGGCATGCTGTTTCTTATCAATTTGAATGAATATGGGCTCAGTTTGAGTCCCAGTAACCCTTATGTCATGAAATTTGGTTTGAATGGCTGTGTTCACCATTCCCGGGGTTCTGCTTAAAATTTTCCCCCTTTTTAATGTCCTTATCTTTTGACGAAGTCTTTTAATTAATTTTTGCAGCCTCTGCTGTTCCTTTCTAAACCTTTCAATTTTTCTTTTCTTCTTTTTGGGAGGAACAACTGTTTCACTAACTATTTCCGTTCTTAACAAGCTCGACTGCTCACCTGGGCTTTGCTCTCCAAGGGTTGTGTCTTTGCCTTTACTGGTTTATGTTTCTCCTATTTGGCCCATATCTTCTATGTTCAAATTGAACTGACTAGGTTCTTCTGGATGTGTACTGCTAGCCTGGTTTGCCTCTTCCTGAGTAACTTCTGCCCCTGTTTCTTCCTCACCAGTTTCATTTTCCATCATGCTCCTACTATGAGCAGAGTTTTCTTCCGATTGTGCTGCTTCAACATTAAGGTTGAGCGGGCTTTCCGGCTGTGTATATTCACTCATATTAGCCAAAATCTGGGCCAATTCAACATCATGTAATAAATCTTGTTGTGGAATTGTGCTGGGAGTTAAGGGAAGTTCTGTTTCATCCCTCTCCTCTTCACTAGTATGTGCTATTTCCTCCTCAAGTTCTGACTCTTAGCTATCTCTTCCTTCCAGCTGTAAGGGTTGCTCATTTTCAGGACTAGATAATTCTAAGGGTTGGCTACTACTACCCTGGAGGTTTTCAGATGTTCCCAAGCTTGTCTCGGCATAGCATCTACGTTTTTGTGGTCTGTTTGCTGTGCTGGTAGTCCTTTTCCTTTTTGGGACAGGTAAGGCTAACCCCCCCTCTATAGTAAACACTAATTCTTCCCAACTGGTTCACTATTGGGAAAGGTTGTAGCTTACAATCAGCCTAATTAAACAATGATGACTTGCAATAGTCTCTATATGCCAGGATTTCTTTATGCCTTGAGTAGTGTCATGCAACAAGAAATTCAAATATGTAGGCAAGTTTACAGAACATTTCTATTTTAGAACTGCTAATAATTTAAGGTGGCATGGCCTTACCACATCTTTTCTTCCATTGCATGTGATATAGCTCTGAACAACTCTAGCCAGCTCTATCCATGGTTCTCCCAGAGATGAAGGTTGAAATCCTTTGCCTTTGATAATCAGGTTCTGTCCCTCATCCCGAAAGGCGGCAATGGCGTCTTGTAGCCTCAATTATTTATGTGTCCATATGGGTCTGACTGCTAGTAATCCGGACACCTCAGCTATTACTACATCCGTTACTGTCATTCACCTTCCTCTTATTATAGAATGATCATCCTTTAAATTTTGTAAAAATTCAATAGCCCCAGTTTCATTAGGTTGCTGCAATCGTGTAAAATATGTGACCCATCTGGCCCGTACCAGAATTTCTCGGGTGGCATCGGAAATAGCTAGTATCTGTGGCTCCCTACGCACTAATCGTCCTCCCATTTTTTCTGAATTTTGCACACTATTAGCTTAACACAAGTAACACAACAATACACAAAGCCAACAATGGAACAACAAGTTGTTAATATCGGATAATACTTTTTTAACATAGATACCGTTAAAAACTTGCTATTATGGGATATCATGTAGCCTGGTAAAACCAAATAAACGATTGACACGCATGCAAAAGTGCTTTGGAAGTCACCCGCGCCCCCTTGAAAAATGATAGGTCGCCTTCGACCGGTTAAATGAAGGAACGACGTACAACAATCATACAGTAGTAAAAAAAATGGCAAGGTATACATATTTATGATAAGATCACAAAAATATTAGGTTGTTGGAATCGATGCATAGAATGAAAATTATGAATAAATGTGGAGATGCCATGGAGTGATTCGAAAATGGAGAAAGGACATCTGATGTGGGTGAGATGTTATGCGGTCATTATTCCACTTAAACCATTATGATTGACTTTTTAAACGATATATCATGCATAAAGGTTCAAAAAAAGGAATTAGGAACATAATCTCTTCTGTAATAAAGATAAAGAAATAAGGAAAGGGAGTTATAATCACTATTGATGTTGAAAATATGACTCCAATACCATCAGCAGAGATTCTATTGCCCACAGGTGTTTATAACCTTGACAAAGTTTCTTTTTTCACCCTTTGGAACCATGATCGTCTATGTATAATTAGGAAAGTGCCTTGTGATGTCAGAATGGAGGCCATTGTGCTCGCTTGGTAACCAGATGGATCACAATGCCATTCACTAGGAAGGAGTGAAAGGTGGGCAGGTCGGCTCATTATGAGACCTTCTGTTCCAAGGACTTTTATTTTTCTGATGTGTCCATTGGATCATATCCCTGGTGTGGTGGCCATAGTGGGAATGCCACTTCACTGCTTCCTTATTATCATGGTAGGCTGGCTCATGATGAGACCCCCTATCCTTTATTTGACAAATCATAGAATTGTTAGTAAATCTTTTTTCTTTTCTTTTATATAGCACTTCCTATTTATATATAGAGGGTGGCTCAGCACTCCTTAAGAGTAGGGATGCTAGAAGAAGTCTGAACATATCAATAGAAGAAAATATGCCCTTACTCTTATTCAATGATAATAAGCAGAGAGAATTATGGGGATTAGGGAAGAACCATCATGGTACAAGTAATCAATCAATTTGAATGAGTTATAGTGAATATAAGGACAACAAAGTGATATAGATAGTTGTGTCCTCCCCTTTACTAATCAATACAAAGCAATCTCATTAAAGATGATAATTTTTCTTTGATTTTCTTGTTCCAGTAACCTTTAAATTTTGTATCTTTACATATATGTTTGTATTCTTTCCCTATAGAGGATGATAGAGAATAAAATAATTTTTCCAAGGTGCTTATTTTCTAAAGAAAAACCTCTCAAAAAGAGTGATGTTCTTTAGAAGGAACAAAAAAAAATACACACAAAAAAAGGTGTTGTTCCTTAAAAGGAACAGCCGTTGTTCCTTAGGAGGAACAACAATAAAACAAAAACTGCACATGAAATTGTGTTCCTTAGGAGGAACAACAAAAGGACAAAAAAATTTGCACACAAAACTGTTGTTCCTTAGGAGGAACAGCAACGGAAAAACAGACGTAAGCGAAAGTGTTGATCCTTAGGGGGGACATCATTAAAACAAACCCAAGCAAAACTGTTGTTCCTTAGAGGGAACAACAAAAAGCAAATAATGACGAAATTGTTGTTCCTTAGAAGGAACGACAATTGTTCCTTAGAAGGAATGACAACTGTTCCTTAGGAGGAACAACAACTGTTCTTTAAATGGAATAGCATAAAGCACTCACATACGAAGCTGCTATTCCTTAGATGGAACAGTTGTTGTTCCTTTAAAGGGAACATCAACTGTTCCTTAAACAGAACAGTGAAAACAAATGTAAACGAAATTGTTGTTCCTTATACAAAACAACAAAAAGAAACGCACGAAATTGTTGTTCCTTAAATGGAAGGGTTGTTGTTCCTTAGAGGGAACAACAGATGTTCCTTAAATGGAACAACATAAAGAAACACACGAAACTGTTGTTCCTTAAATGGAACGACTACTGTTCCTTAAGAGGAACAATAGCTGTTCCTTAAATGCAACAACAAAAAGACAAACACGTGAAACTGTTTTTCCTTAAATGGAATGGTTGATGTTCCTTAAGAGGAATAGGAACTATTCCTTAAATGGAACAACAAAACACAAACACGCGAAACTGTTGTTCCTTAAATGGAACGGCTGATGTTCCTTAAGAGGAACAACAACTGTTCCTTAAATGGAACAACACGAAAATCGTATATACAAGGGACTGATGTTTCGTAAATGGAACGACAGTTGTTCCTTAGAAGGAACAACAACTGTTCCTTAGAAGGAATAACATCTGTTCCTTAAATGGAACAACACGAAAATCAAATAAACGGAAAACTATTATTCCTTAAATGGAATGGTTGTTGTTCCTTAAATGGAACAACGCAAAAATCTGTACACAAAATTGTTGTTCCTTTAGAGGAACGACAGCTGTTCTTTAGGAGGGAACAACAACTGTTCTTTAAATGGAATAGCCAAAGCAAAAAAAGAGAGTTTATTTACAGTTTATACAAGCAAATTCAAATAAAAAGAAAAGTTTACACACAAAATTCAAAAACAAATGAATTGTTCATTGGATTGATGTTGAGGATGGGTTACCCTCCTCAGCAAGAATTTGCATGGCGGAATCTTCCCGTAACTGTTGGCAAAAGGACTCCCTGGTAAGCGGTTTGCGATAAAGTCGCACTCGATGACCATTCGCTTTAAAAGAATAGCCATATTCATCAATGGTTTCCAATGTAATGGTTCCATTATCATGCACCTTTTGTATCTCATAAGGTCCTAACCATCTGGTCTAGAGTTTTCTGGGGAAATCCTGGAACCTAGAATCATATAGGAGTGCCCAATCTCCTTCGTGGAAGATCTTCTTCTTAATAAGGGCATCGTGCCATTTCACTCTTTGTTGTTGGATCAATGCGGTGTGTTGAAGAGCTGATAACCTAATTTCATCTAATTCATTGATTTGTTGTAATCTATTGATCTAAGCTTCATTTAAAATCAAACCCACCACCTCAGCTGTTCTTAATGTTTGAATTTCGAATTCGATTGGGAAGATGGGTTCTTTACCAAATACTAATGGATATGGTGAATATCTCATGGTATTTCTCCATGTTGTGCGGTATGCCCACAAGTCTTCTGGGAATCTGGAAGCTCAGTCACATCTTTGTGATGCAACTGTCTTTGTAAGTATTGCCTCAATTACCTTATTGGTACTTTCTACTTGGTCATTTTTCTGTGGGTGGTATGGAGTTGTAATTTTGTGGAGGATATGATAATTTCTCAATGTTGCAGCGATCTTGTTGCCTACGAATTGCGGTCCTCCATCTATAGTTATATCTCTCGGCAAGCCATATCGCATAAATAGTTGGAAAAGAAAATGTATGACTGAATCCTCAGTTGCCCTTGGTAACGCCTTTGCCTCGACCCATTTAGTAACATATTCTATTGCAACCAGTATGTATGTTTTTTGATTAGATGATGGGTTAATAGGACCAATAAAGTCTAGCGCCCACCGCTCAAAAGGCTCAATTACTAATTGCGGGTTCAGAGGCATCTCATCAGATTGTCCAGGACGTCCCGCCCTCTGGCAGCTATCACATGCTTGAACGAAATTTTTAGCGTCTTTAAAAATAGTGGGCCAGTAATAACCTGTTTGTAAGACTTTGTGACCGATCTTGCGGTCTGCAAAATGTCCACCGCACAGCCCATCATGGCATG
The DNA here is from genome assembly GCA_031772625.1 of Pinus tabuliformis. NCBI lineage: Eukaryota > Viridiplantae > Streptophyta > Pinopsida > Pinales > Pinaceae > Pinus > Pinus tabuliformis. The sequence continues at coordinate 1,399,053,484 of CM062819.1, forward strand.
CTTTTAGAATTTCAAACACTTCATCTTCCCAGATGCATCTTCTAATGTGCATATCTGCTCCTATATGAAATAAATAACCCCCGATCCGAGAGAATCGGGTACTGCGCTGCACTATTTATTTTCTTTCATTAGGCGTTAGGTGCTTAGGTAACTTACCTACTGCCAAATAATTTGCAACGTCCGCATACCATGGTGTTCTGACAGTAACAACAAACAAATGTTCATCAGGAAATTGATCCTCAACTGTTGTTGTGTCAGCTGGCTTTAGCATTCATGAGAGAAAATCAGCTACAGGGTTTTCTTTTCCGGGTCGATCCTTAATTGTGATGTCAAATTACTGCAAGAGAATCAACCATCTTGTCACTCTTCCATTTGTAACAGGTTTATTTGCTAGATGTCTAATGGCAAAGTGATCTGTATATAAAACTACAAGATATCCAGTTATATAATGTCAGAATTTATTAACATCATATATTACAGCTAAAAATTATTTTTCAGTCATAGTATAATTTAATTCAGCAGGAGATAGATTTTTGCTAATATAATATATTGCATATGGTTTTTTATCTTCTTCCTAGCTGAGAACTGCTCCAATTTCTGTGTCTGAAGCATCAGATGAAATCTGGAATGGCAAATCCCAATTTGGGCCCCTTAGCACTGGGGCTGTTGATACAAGCCTTTTTAAATCCTCAAAAGCACTGTCACATTTATCTGTCCAAATGAAATCAATATTTCCTGTTAGTGCATATAATGGTGCAACAATCTGAGAAAAAATCTTTATAAATCTTCTATAGTAACCAAAAAATCCCAAAAAAACTGCGTACCTCTGTTTGTGTGGAAGGGGTAGGTATTAAAAGAATTATCTGAATTTTAGCTGGATCTACCTGTATTCCAGCTGCTGAGATATAATGTCCCAAGATGAGTCCCTCGGTCATCATCATATGACATTTTTCATGGCTTAAACAGAGCCTGGTGGCAATGCATCTTTGCAACACTTTTTCTAATGTTTGTAATGCTGGCTTGAAGTCATCTCCATAAGGTGTGAAGTCATCCATATACACTTCGAGCCCTTCATTTATTAAATCTGAAAAAAAATCTGAGTACAACCCTTTGAAATGTGGTAGGTACATTACACAACCCGAAGTGTAAAACCCTATAAGCAAATGTTCCCCAAGGGCAAGTAAAGGTAGTCTTACCCTGATCTTTAGGGGCAATCTGAATTTGATTGTATCCGCTGAAGCCATCAAGGAAATAAAATAATTTCTTTCCTTCAAGTGTGTCCAAGACTTGGTCAATGAATGGAAGGGGGAAATGGTCTTTTTGGGTTGCTTTATTGAGTTCTCTATAATCAACACATATATGCCACTTTCCATTCTTTTTCGGCACCACTACTAATGGAGAGACCAACTTGCTGTCAGATATTGGGTATATAAAGTTGACATCTAGCAATTTTTGTAGTTCAGTTTTAACAATATTTAAGATGAGGGTTTAACCTCCATTGAGGTTATCGAATGGGCTTGGCATCCTTCTCTGTATAAATGTGGTGTGTGCATAATTGGGGATCAATGCCTTTCATGTACGGGTAATCCCATGCAAAGGCATATTTATATTTTCTCAGGAGTTGGACAAGTTTCTGTTCTTGGTTAGCAGTCAAGTTTTTTTTAATATTCAAAGTTTTTATCGGTTCAATTTCTATGGTTTTCCTGTTATAAACAAAGGTGGTTGGTATTGATTGATCGTTAATATCTTTTAGGGGATCTTCTTCACTATCGAATGCTGCTTCGATCATGTGACATTTAAATGGGATCCGGCTTCTGGTTGGTTAATGTAGGTGTTAATGATGTCATCTTCTATTTGATCTTTAAATTCGATAGCATCTTCTATGGTTAGTGGTGATCTAATGTTTTCAGTTAGGTATGATACGGGTTGTTTTCTAGTTGTGATTATTGTTAAACTTGACTGAGCTAGAGGATATAAGGCTAAATTCTTTACATTGCTTCCTCTTGCTATAGTCATGCTGCCTGTTCGACAGCTAATGTAAGCATCCGCAGTTGCTAGCCAAGGTCTACCTAGAATTAAGGGGTGTCCATCGAGTCAGTTTCTAGGATTGATGATCAGAAAGTCTGTAGGGTATTCCCAGGAGTCTACAGACACCATTACATCATGTAATGTGCCTTATGGTTTGACTACCAATCGATCAGCCAATTCCAACAAGGTTGTGGTTGGGTCCAATGATGTAATGCCAAGCTTTTGAAAAGTTGTGGTTGTAATAATATTGATTGCTGCTCCTAAATCAACTAAGGCGTTGGGGAAGAAGCATCCATTGATTTGCACCGTGACTATAGGATTTCTTGGGACCTCATATTTTACAAGTGTTTCTCTTCATGATAGTAAATCAGATAAGGTACCGGCTACATGGACAGTTGGATTTGTTGTTATCTTCCTCTTTGGCTTTTTCATACATAATTCCTTGATGGTTTTTGCATAAATTGGGATGTTTTGAATAGCTTGGAGGAGTGGTATTTTTATACACAAATTTTTCAATTCTCCTAGAAGATCAAAATTAGGGTGTTAAATTGGGCGAGGTATGATTAGTCGTTCTGGGAATGGTGGAGAAGAGGTGGTTGCTTGTTCATGAGTTTTCTGTCTAACCATGTTCTCTTCTTGTGGTGCTTGTTCTACAGGTAACATATTTTCAATTTGAACATTTTTATCCCCCTCTGATTCTATTATATGCCCAGATCTTAATTGAAGGTCATTGCACTCCCTTAACTCAGTTTCTGGTTCTAGACCTTCAATAATTTGCACAAATTGAACTGGTCTGTTGTTGGGGTTCGGGTTGGGTTGCACTGGGAGCTACGATCTTAAGTTGGTATGGGGGTTCTGTTGCAATGTGTACGGTGTTGGCAGTGTGGGTTGAGGTAGGGGGATTTTTCCTGCTTGCTGATTTGTAGGTCTCTGCCAGCTTGACTGCCAGTTCTGATTCTGTGAAGTTGAGGGTGGCCATTGAGATTGATAAGCATTATTTTTCCAAAATGACGAGAAGTAAGAGGAATTTGGCCAATTATTATTTTGATTCGGTTGGTTAGGCCAAGGTGGCATAGGGAATGGTTTTTGTGACCAATTTGAAAAAGATGGTTGGTTCTGCCACATGGTTCCCGAGTATTATTGAGCACTATACTGAGGACGCTGAAAAGAAGAGGATGGGTCAATGGGCATACCTGTTGGTCATGCTTGCCACTGGCGGCGTTGATTTATCAGGTATACTGGTTCTGCTTCTTTATAAAATACTTTCAATCCTGGAAGTGATGGGCAGCTTTCTGTGGCGTGATCTTTCATACAGATGGCGCAGATTTGGACTGTATCCAGCAGGCACTCTTTGTGGCTATGCTTCTTTCTGCATCTAGGACAGAATATCACCAAGTTTTGTTCTGCTTCTGCTTGCTTTTGTTTGGCTTGCATAATGTCCAATTGCGTTGTCAGAGTCCCTAGAATATCAACTTTGAAATACTCTAGCAGATTGCCAATTTCTGCGCGAGTTATACCTCCACCAGATATTTTGTTATCCCTTATGATTATGTTGCATTCTGTTGGCTTCAATCTTGTGCTTCCTCTTGAACACCTGATACACAAATAAATTATGTCAGCAAAATTTTCCTGATATATATCCCCTTTACCCATAATATTCAATGTTTCTGCCCATTTTTCTTTCATCCCTTTAATTAGTGTAGTTTTCAGCACATTATCAGGTAAAGGCAGAGTTGCATAGGGAGATCGCTGAAGGTTATATTGAAATCATTCCACATATTCTTCTAATGTTTCACTTGGTCTTGCTACCATCTAAGATATTTCGTTTTTCAATTCCCTAGATCTACAGTAGTCCTGATACTTTTTTAGGAAAGCGTTTTCATTTGATTCCAATCGTTTATTGTGCCTCCACCTAATCCCATAAACCATCGTAAAGCTGCTCCTTTCAATGTGGAGGGAAATAAATTTAGTTTTTGGGGATCGGTGGTATAGTCATACCCCTGGCACAATACATCAAACTCAAACAAAAATGCATCTGGATCCTTTGATTTCAACCCATGAAAGGTAGGAATATTCTGGAGAGGAATGGCTTTCATAGGTGCATTGACCGCTGTGTCAACGATGGGATACTACAATGTAGAGGTCTGACGTGTTTGTTGGTTCTGGGCCATTTGATCAAATATGTGCCAATACCCTTCTAGGATCTCTAGAGGATTATTCTTAGGATGACTAGAAGGGATGGGAACGTGCTTAACAGCGCTTCCCTTATCGGGAATAATAAGCGTTTCTTGCTGAACTACCACCTGAGGGGATCTTAGCTCCTCTGTTTCCCTTGCTTCTTCTTTAAGGAACTTAATGGAACTCCCTTTATCTGGGGTACTAAGTGTTCCTAATTGAATTATTACCTGAGGGGACCTTGGCTCCTCTGTCTCCCTGGTTTCTCCTCCTCCTTCATGGAGATTACTAGAATTCCCTTCTTGTAAAAAAATTGGGAGGGAATTTTCAATTTCTTGAAAACTCTGCTCAGTCTCTTTTGTTTTGCTGTTTACCTCAGCAAAGGCTACATATGGTGAACCTGTGGCCCAAAGGGAGTCAGTAGGTTGTTTTATCACTCAGATTTTCCTTGAAGTTGTTGGGAAGAGGAAAGGGGTCCGAGGTAACCACAAACCAACTTTTAGGTACAAAATCTAGCCAATCTGTACCCAGAGAGGGCTCTCTCTTTAAGTTTTAGCTTTGTTTTGAAAGATATTAGGCTAGTTATGAAAGTTTAGGGGTTTTGATTGTGTTTGGTGGTGGAATTCAATAGCAGAGGGGTAGGACTGAGTAGTTTAGGCCATTGGGTTAATGGAGTCAAAGAAGATCGTTTAACTGGATTTGGTTTCTTAACAAGCGATGGTTTCATAGGGCAAGATAGTTAAACAAGGAACAAATAGAGACTTAAAATAGATGGAATGGACTCAAAAGGGATGAAGGGCAATTAAGAATCCTTCAACATATTCGAAAGAGGGAACTTGAATGATTACCAATAAAGAGCAATTAAGAATTCTTTACTAAATAATCAAAGTGAATAAACTAGGAAACAAGAGAAATTAAGAATTCATTGTTTATTCTAGTTTACAGGAAAACATTAAGAACAAAAACGATTGAAAACAGATTGCACTCAAGCACTTTCTGAATTATTCTTTTTCATTTATCATTTAGATATGAAACACAGTTCATATAATAAACAAGAAAACTTTAAAACATGAGGTAATAGAAGACTTATTGATCTAATGTCTGAATCAGGAATCCTGTGAAAAGTCCTTTGCATCAATTCTTCATCCAGCTAGCCATACAAAATTTTGTCCAACAACACTTTATTCCAAAATAATCAGTATTACAGCAATGTCCAAGAATCCACACTAAATACTCCAATTGAGGGAGTATTTATACAAAAAAATTACAAAAATATCTCCTAACAGAGTGAGATATATTCTAGGATGACTATGAATAAGTTACAAGAAAAAAATAGACAGATGGTCTCGTAGATAGAAGAAAAGGCAAACTTATGTTGTGTTGTTCCTATTCTTATGAATGTGCTGGAGGTAGGCCCTATGATTTGGCATGCTATTGTCTTCTTGGTAATTCTGTGCTGGCTGCCCTGTTTTCACTGATACTCTTTATCTTCTCTGATACTCTTTGACTTGTTTGATCTTTGTTTATCCTCTTTACCATTACTTACTGTAGTAAATAACCAAAATTTACCCAAGGATAATTGACAAAATTTCTAATATTTCTTCCCACCATTGTGGTTTTGGTATTCTGGTTCTTTGAAGATTTCTCAGGGTCTCATCAGTTTCGGTGTACCTGAAAAAGGTAGGCTGAATTGGAAACAAGTGCTTTATCTCATGCTCGACATAGAATAAGTTCTCTAGACTATCATAGAGAACTCTGCCTGTAGGCAATGCTTTTGATGCTAATGCACTTGTTGATGGACATGCCTGGTTGCTTGCATATTGATTCAATTTCTCCACATAGTCTATATGCCTCATTAGTTTATCATTAATAACTAAAGGAATAGGCAACCCCTTACTCTGAAAAATATCAAATTTCTTCATAAAAGCATTGATTTCTTTTTGCATGTCATGGCATCTTCTTTCTAAATTTTGCATTAGAGTTCTTTTAGTCAAAACCCTTTTGACTTCCAGAATTGCTCCTATTCCTGTTATATCTTGAATGCCTAGTTCTTCAAGCTGGTACTTATTTTTGGTATTCAAAAACTATATGAGCCTGCTGGCTTCCTCAGGCAAATTTCCTAATTCTACTCTTGTCTTTTGAACTTCTTCTCACTCTGTTTTTACTAAATCAATTTGCTCAAAAATTATTTGGATTGATGGCCAAACATCATTTATTGACTGAGTGATGTTGGCCCAAAGGATTTTCCTAATTTCTGTCAAAGGTTTCTCAAATGTGAGATCCTTTTCTAATGATTTCACTCTCTGTTCTAATCCTTTAATTTCCCTTGTCCTTTCTGCAACATTTATCTTTGAAAGATCATCCCTTTGCTCCAAGGTAGCATATTGTTCTTATACCTTTTGCAGCTCTGTAACTTGGAGCTTCAATTCCTCCATTGATTTTACTAATTCATTTGGGCTAAGACCTGTAATTCCTGCTTGTGCTGTACCTGTTGTTGTTGTTGTTACTACCTCTGCTATGACTGCTGGAACATTAGGTGCTAGAGATGTTCCAAGGGTGGAAGGGACTGTAGTGGAAACTACTGGAACCACATTATGAGGCTGAGAGGTCAACTCTCCCTGCTTATCCTTCAATGATTTCTCCAAATCTTGTTCAGTTTCCTTTAGCTGGTCATTAAGTTTTAAGACTAAGTCCATCAACTCTTCTTCAGTTCTTTGTTGTATTACCTTAGTTGTTTGTGGGTGTCTTGAAGAAAGAAATTTTAGTTGCTTTCTCAAAGCAACAATGTCTTCATCCTTCTTTTTGATTAAGGCTTCTGCAGCCTTCACATATTAAGGATCATGACCCAACCCAATGATCAATTCTTCTAATGTTTTGATCCTGTTGTCTTTAGACTGTGAGGAGGCTTTCTCTAGTTGTAGTTGGGCAGTTGTGTTATTCAAAGAATTTTCTAGCCTTTGGGCCATCATGGCCTTACCAGTCAAGGTGGAATAAATAATTTCTCTAGTTTTTTTGTGCAATTCAATTTGATCCAAAGGATGGATATCCTTTGCCATGACCTCAAAATTGGTTCTAAGATAGTCTGATGCTGATTGAGGCTGTTGCACTTTAGGTTTGAAATAACTCATTATCATCTTACCTTCCTTGATGTCATAGGCTAACATCGATCTGTTTTGATTAGTAGGAGCCATTTTTAAATATTGATTACAAACCCGAATCCTCAATGGATCATTTCTAGCTTTTATTTCCACGAATGTCTTCTTGATATCTGAAGTGTCCTTTCTTGGTGGTCTGAAAGGTAATAACTCTACACTTTGTTGTCTTTCTAGCTCCTGTCTCCGTGAGCTAGTAGATGTTCCACCTACTGGGAATGTTTGATGACTATCTTTTCCTTCTTTCCTTTGACTATCAGTAGTCTCTTCAAGAAATTCTTCCTCTGAAAGAGGATTTAACCTTTGTCTTTTTGCACCAAGATGTATTGAGGGTCCACTAGCAGGGGTAGCTAATTCCCTATCTCTTTTCTTATTCCTTTCCTCATTCAAAGGAGTCTGCAAAATTGGAGGTTCTCCCACATTGCCCTGAGTTGGGGGAGTTTGCATTTGGGCCTGTTCCTTGGAAATTCCTGGCTATTTTGACATTGTAGATTGCTCGGTGGCCTGTTTATTGGTCTCTTTTTCTTTGCCCTTGGAGGTCTCTGTGGTTGGTGTATTAGTCTGCTGTTAGTGCCTTTCTGAGGTCCCAGTGGCTAAGGCACTTATTCCTGATACTGATCTTTGAGAACTATCATGTACCTACCCAAAAGAATCTAAGTCAAGAGTCTTTTCAAGATCTCTCATTACATTTTCAATATTAACCTATTCACTGTCAACAACTACTAAGGTCCCCTCTCTCCGTTCATCCATATTGGAAAACTGTTCAATTTCTGGGATCCTATGATGCATATAAGGGGACAACCTATTCTTCATTCTTCTATCACAGATAAAGCCCTAAGGGTCATATGGGGCCCAACCAAAACTTTTTTGTAATCTAAGGTAGTCTTCTAGAATTCTTTTTGCTGCTTCTCCTACTTCTCTACTGTTGCAGACAAAAGGGCCTATTTGATGTTTGATCCTTAGCTCTGCTTTCTTTTTTTCTTTAGTAAAATGGATCAAATCTGCATTACATATCTGCCTATAATATTCCAATGCAAAAAATCGCATTGGAACATACTTTGGTAACTTGAAGGGGGCAAGCTCACAACCATATATTCTAAATTTTGTGAAGTTCTGGTATAGATACCAGTCTCCCAATTTGTACTGCTTGGAAAGTTGAAGGGTCTTTTTAATATCACCACTGATCCTGGGAGGGGAAACCCCTGTCAACAAGGTGGTTGATGGGTGAACAAATAGGTTAATGAATTCATTGTAGGAGTAAAGGGTTTCAAAGGAGTCATGGAAGACTGTAGACCAAAAGATTACAGACCTTGGATTTCCTCTGGTGTCAAGTTTCAAGACAGGGAATGGGAAATTGTCTGACTGATAAAAGAGCATAAGATGGTATATAAAGGAGGAGCACTTGAAAACTCTTTCATTTTCCAGCCTCATGAACTGGTCATGAATCTTGTCAGCAATGTAGGAGGCAAAGTCATATTTGATAGTAGGGGGTTGTCCAAGAGTAAAAATTGACATCAGTACTAGGGTTAACTCATCAACAAATTCACTAGTATTGAAACCCATTATTGATGATATCATGTCAATTATGAGATGTCCCATAGCTGTGAAGAAAGTTTTCATGAAAGGAAGTGGGCCATTAGGCCGATGCTTTGGTGGCATGAAGATTTGACAGATGTCAGTGAGTTCCTCTTGGGATAATTTAACTGATTTCTCAAGTAAATCTCCCATGGAAAGGGGAGTCAGGGCTTGAATGGGATGGAACTGTAACATTTCATTAATTGACTCAGAAGTTATTGGAAAAAGGACTATTTGGATCGGGGACATGACTGCTTGGCAATTAGGGTCGTAATTGGCATGACAATGATGAATTATTTCTAGGAAAATACGGACTGAGGGTAGAAAATACATAGGAAGGTTGGATTCCTATAGTCCTATGATATCAGAACCATTTAGGTAGTTATCTCTGCTTTGACAAAATACTTTCAAGTGATTTTTGTCAGTGATCAAGTCTTTTATCTGGAAATCCTTATCTGCCAAAGACAAATAGTCTAAATCTTTGTGGGGAGCATTTAAGGGTGCAAAAATTAGGGCCACAGGGGTTTCCATGTCTGGTTCTTGTGGATTCAGATGGAAACAGAGTTTCTCTATAAAAAATGGGCAAACAGAGGGTCTGGGAACTTATATAATAAAAACGAAGACTGAATTGCAATGAATTTGGGCTTTTTCTGTTGAATTACAATGGAAAATGAGAAATTGCAGGGTTTTATTGGGAATTTGGATAAATACCTGTGTTCAGGGGATGAATAGTGAAATAACAGGTGCTAGTAGTGGCTAACAGGTGCTGGGCTGCGTCGGCTGCAAGTTTTTTGAGCAAGTTGGCAGTTGAAAACCTTGGACAGTTGACCTTGACGTTCTTTGCATGGGAGCACAGGTTTATGGTAAAAAACAACGAAAACGACATTCGTTTGTTTTATTAACAAAGTCATAGGTTGAAGGGGTTTTTTTGGTTTCGGGATGGATGACGTCAGCGGGGAATGAAGTGATGTTTTTGTCATATGCGAGAAGGCGATAAGCGGTTTCATATTGCACCGCTTTTGGGGATGGGCGGTAACTAGCTGGGAGCGAGTGATTCCACAGGATGTGTGACGCATGGCGGAGGTACGGGGAGAAAACCGCTTAGTGATCGCGCGCTAACGCGCAGTCACAAAGGGGTGCACGATATTCATTACGGTTGTCAGATCTGTAGGACCTGATCGGACGGTTGACAGGGAGGTGAAGTGGCAGAAGGTTAGAGGAGGCAGGGCCCGATATAAATTGAAGGGTTTAATCATATCGGGGGTGATGCGATTGATCATTAAAGTTATTAATTTGTCCAAATGACATAATTAATCCTCATTAAATGATGGTGGAGTTGGGCTCTTAATTAACTACGGATTAGTTAACTAATCCCATTTTATTGTTTGATTTATGGTTATACTTAACCATCGAGGCGGGATATGTAATTTTTCGGGATTTTGTATAATAATATAATACAACCGTGGGTAATTTTACAAGGGATTTATATAAAATAAGTTATAAATTAATATGGTAATGTAATAAAAAGCACCAAGTAAAAAACATTAGAATTGCGCATTTAAATTAGGCTTGAATGAAAAAAGGGTTTTTATGGGGTATTGTGTCATTTTCCTAAGTAAAATAGGATTTTACTTAGGAAAAGACTTATGAAAGTAAATGAATGACTTATGGATGGTTTTAAGTGCTTAGGCTTTTACATTATTGGGCCGAGGGTCTGGTCCCTCCAGAAGTCAAAGAAATGCTCTGAGCCCCTCTAATTTTAGCAAATTCCTTAGTACTTTGGGGGAATTAGTAAAAATTTAGGGAAAGATGAGAAGGGGAGTTAATTATTTGACCTTGCTTTGCTTGAAATGCTTCCAGTGTAATTTCTGCCTTGCAATTGTGATGAAAGTAAAAATTAACACATTTAGAGTCATTATCCATCACATGTAATTCTGCAACATCATCTACCTACCCTACTTACTTTAACCTAACATTTTTTCTTCTTTATTTGGGTGCACTTAAACTGGCAAACCCTTATCAAACTTTTCTTTTACATGGAGAAATCTATCTAAATCTAGCCTTATTACATCCAAGGGCTCATGTTAAACTGTTGAGCTCCTTTTGTTCACTCTACCTACCTACTTATCTGCCAAGATTAAACTGTTCAGTCAAATTTTATTCTCTATCTCTAAAACATAAAATTCAAATATGAACTAGCCAAGCTTAAGTTGTTTGACTGTTCATCAATTGTGGCATAAATTAACAAGCTACACATAATTGTTTATTACACAAGAGTAAAAAGTAGTGGCATTTAGACTTGCACACTTTCCTTGGTCTTTCTTTTCGTGGGGTTCATTTTCTTTCACTTTTTTGACCATATTATTCTTTTCACCCTTTGCTTTTTCTTTTAAGGTATACCCTCTTTACATTTTTTAAATTTTTTGATTTTTTGAAAATATGGAAAACCTTTGCAACAAGGAAAGGTATGAACATATTCATAGCTCATCAAGTCAATCATGAAATATGACACCTATTGGCATAGGAGGATAACACTGGCTCCACTTGGGGATGGCTTTTATTGGTGGAAAGTCAAGAACAACAGGTCAGATGGCCTCCGAATGATTTTTACTAAACTTATGGAATCTTCTTCTGCTTGTTGCTTTATTGTATGTATGACATTGATACTTCTGAAGCTTAGGGCTTTCTCTTCGGGCTTCAACTCCAACAAGTTACTATCCAATCAAAATTGTGACAATACAAAGGATATAGTATGTATATGTTAAAAATCATAATACATTAATAAGTAGGATCAAAGTAATGTTTCAACATCTGACCATTAACTGGCCCTTCTTCTGTTTCTGTGCCATCCAAGTTTTTCAGATAATATGTATTGTTTCCTTGTAAGGCATAGATAATATAAGGTCCTTTCCATAGGAAGTCAAACTTCCCATGTTTTCCCTTATCCTCTCTCTTGGAATCCCATCTTAACACTTTGTCTCCAAGGTAGAAATCATCTGCCTTGGTTCTTTTATCAAATATCTTCTTAAGCTTCTCCTGCAACACTTGGGATCTTTGATACACTTCCTCTCTGGTCTGCTGCAGGTCGATTGTATGGTTTATCCTCCTTTGAATATCATTAGGTTCCACCTGAGCTTCTTGAAGTAATTTCATTACAGGAACTCCTAACGATGAAGGGAATACAACCTCCATGCCATAGACTAACTCATAAGGACTAGTTCCAATAGATTTTTTGGTGGTGAGTCTGTCTGCCCATAGTGCATTTGTCAGTTTCTTGTGCCAATTTTTCTTGTTCTCTTCCAATAATTTTTTAATAATATTAATGAAGCTCTTGTTGGAAGACTCATCTAGTCCATTACCTTGAGGGTAATAGGCTGTGGAATGGCCTAAGGTGATATGGTACTCGTTACAGAAACTTATCATCTTCTTGGATTTGAAGGCAGCAGCATTGTCAATTATGATTTTATTAGGACAACCAAGTCTAGACAATATGTTGGTTTCTAAGAATCCTATGATCACTGTGTCATTGGCTTGTCTGGAAGGAATGGATTCTATCCATTTGGTGAAATAGTCTGTGGTAGTGAGAATCCATTTGTGTTGGCTAGAAGAGGGAGGATGGATTTCTCCAATGAAGTCAAGGCCCCATTGTTGGAAGGGTTTTTCAGTGGAAATTGGTCTGAGGGGTAAAGGTAACAATTTTCTCTTGCCTTCAAAAATTTGACATTTATGGCAAGAAGTGACAAATTTCTTTACATCAGCGAACAATGTTGGCCAATAAAATCCAGCCCTTAGGATCTTGTCTGCAGTTGATTTCCAGTAAAGGTGTCCACCTCCTGCATGAAATTCTTGGAGAGCCTTGTCAGCTTCTTCTTTTAATAAACAATTCAATAGAATTCCTTCATGATTTTTCCCAAAAGGAGCATTATCTAAAATACAAAACTTTGAAGCTTTCATCTTTAAAAACCTTTTCTTTATTCTGGATAACCCTGGAGGAGCCTGCAGGTTTAATAGTACATAAATTACATCAACATACCAAGGTGAATCTAAGAAGGCCTGGCTGATTTGTGGAGTCGCCATCTCCTGTTCATTATCCAGTTCACTAATGTCTAGGGCTTGACAATTTGTTTCTGTCATGAGATTGGCCAATCCCTGTCCTTTTATTAGCTTTATAGTTTTTATTTCAATATCATAATCTAATATGGTAGCAATCCATTTACCTCTTTTGCCCTCAATTCCATCCTGGGTTAAGATGTCTTTGACAACAACATTTGGTACATAGGCTATCACATGGGAGTACAATATATAGACTCTGAAGTCTTTAATGGCTTTTACAAGTGCAAAAGCTTGTTTCTCCATGATTTTGTATTTTAATGATGCATCCCTAAGTGCTTTACTAAAAAAGGCTATGGGTTTCTCACATCTTGATCATACTTTTGTAATAAAATAGCTGCTATAGTGTGTTCTTATGCGAATGAAAATATTATGAAGTCTCTATCCAATTGCGGGCTGGTAAGGACCGATGTTCTAGTTAAAGCCATTTTAATTTCTTCAAATGCTTGTTTAGCTTCCACTGTCCATTTAATACTTCAATCATTTTTTAACATATCATTCAACAACCTAATTAGTTCAGCTAAGTTAGATATGAATATTCTCAAAAAAATTATCTTTCCTAAGAAAGCTTGAAGTTATTTGATATTTCTTGGGTGAGGTATCTGCAGAATAGCTTCTATTCTAGCAGGATCAATTCTACTGCCATCTTTGGAAATGATATGACCCAAGAGTTTACCTTCCTCTAGACCAAACAAGGACTTCTTTGGATTCAAAGAGATACCATCTTTTCTGCATTTTAGGAATACTTGTCTGAGATGGTCCAAATGCTACTAATCTGATTTAGAAAAAACAGTTAAGTCATCCAGATATATAAAAAGAAAATCATGAATTTCTTTTGAAAATGCTATGTCCATTGCTCTTTGGAAGGTTTCTCCTGCATTTTTAAGGCCAAATGGCATTTTGATGTACATGAATGTGCCCCATGGTGTTGTAAAAGCAGTTTTTTCTTGGTCATCAAGATGAACCAGAATCTGGTTATACCCTGAGAACCCATCTAAAAGTGAAATCCTAGAAGCACCTACTACCCTTTGTAAAATATGATCCATCTTAGGTAAAGGGTAATTATCCTTCAAAGAAACCTTATTTACATTTCTTAAATCAACACATAATCTAATTTCCCCAGTTTTCTTCCTAGTAGGTACTAGATTAGACACCCACTCTGAAAACCTAATAGGAGCAATTATCCCTGCTTCATACATACGTTTGATTTCTTTTTCAATCAATGGTAGCAGTATAGGGTTAATTCTTCTGAGTTTTTGTTTGAATGGTTTCTGATTTTCTTTCAAAGGTATTGTATGCTGAATTATAGAGGTGTCATATGATTTCAAGTCCTCATAGCTCCAAGCAAAGACATCCTGGAATTCTCTCATTAGTTCAACATATTTTAATTTTTGGTCAGGGGGCAAAGATTTAGATAACTTTATCATTTATGGATTTTCTTCAGTCCCCAAGTTATATTCTTCAATATCTCTTTTTAGTGGTTCCATCTTAGGTTTCTTTGGAATGTCATTAGAATCAAAGAGGGCTTCTAGAGGAGTTAATCCTTTAGGAAAATGATTGTCTTTTAAATTAATGACTTCAGATTCTCCTTCAATAATCTCATCAATATCCATTTGTTTAAGGTCCTACATTTCTTTGTTGGCGAACTTTGTGGGATGAAGCATTTGAATTGTAATCTCTTGTGAAATGTCTATTTCTACCTCATTTGTTTGATCAAATTCAATAACTGTACCTACATCTATGTGACTGTTAGAAAATTCTTCATCTAATCAAGAAATTATTAATCTGATCATCACTATCAAACACTTACCAGTTCTTTAAATTGTTAGGTATGGCTGGTCTGTGTCTAATCTCAGTTGTGAACTGATGATTAGGTTCGAATGGTAATTTGAAAGTGCTGGCAAACATTGCCAGACTATGGGCTTGCAAGTTGTGTTTTTTTGGGATTTTAGCAAGTTGAGTTTCCAGAAAAGTATTGACAATCTTTATAACTGTTCCTCTGTAGTATCTCAATCTAGGATCGTTTGTTAGATACTTCCCTTTGATCTGTTGAATGATTAAATCAGAATCTCCTATGACAGATACTCTAATTGCCCCTAATCTTTTGACAAGTTTAAGGCCTAGCGAGAGAGATTCATACTCTGCCATATTATTGGTGCACTTAAAGTCTAATCTGTAGGCATGGCCTTCAGCCTGGTCATTTTCAAGATTGTACACCCAAACTCTTGCTCTTGCTCCTAATTTGTTGACTGAACCATAAAATTCTAAGTGCCAAAGAATTTCATGTTCGTAATTGGTATCAGGAGTATCAGGAATTTGTTTAACAGTGAGATCTTGTTTTTTACTTTCTTCTGATTTCTCTTGGGTATCTGATGTTTCATTGTTCTCAAAGATTTCCTGGATTTGAACACTAGACTTTTCTCTTATAATTTCTTTTGGTTCTGTTGCTAAAACTTCTAATTCATTAGAGGGATCAATTTCAGCATTGTAAAGAATGAAATAATCCATATCAGAGTTTACTGAGTAGATGGGGAAATTTTGGGGTTTCTCCTGACTACTTACTACATATTTCATTAAAGTTTCTCTATATAGTTTCTTAGGTTGGCCGAACACTAAAATAGTAGCATATGACATGTCTAGTTGAAGAGATCCCTGAAGCTTTGCACCCCAAGAACTAGACAATAACATGTCATACTTTGGTGGAATATCTGCTACTATTATGTCCATTAAGATTGTCTTTGCAGGGTATTGAACCAATGAAACACACAAGTCTTTTATTGGTCCTAAACATCTCACCTAACTTGAATCGAAAGAAAAGAGGTCTTTATATGGCCTGGTGATGTCTAGGTCTAATTTTTCCATTACAAACTTGGGCATTAGGTTGTGAGATGCCCCAGAATCAAACATGGCATTATGAAGTATTTTGTCATGTATGTTTAAACTTACATAGAAAGGAGGAATTCCTCCATCTAAGGGTTTTCCATTTACTTCAGGGCCAAAGATTAATTCAAGTTGGTCATCAAAAACATTTACTGAGTCTTCATTTCCAGTGATTTTGAGTGATCTATTGATTTGGCTTCGGTAGACATCATGTTTAGCTAACTCAGACAATGGAACAACTATTTTTAATTTGCCTACTTTAGTCTCCATATTAAAAGGTTTTTCAGTCTGAGTTCTTGTATTTCAAAAAGTTGGATTCTCTTTATCTTCTGTATTTTCTATGTTTTTCTCCTTCTCAGGAGTGGGGTTATGAGCTGAAGTCGTTTCCAAATCAACTTCTGGAGGTTCTTCTACATTTCCTTTGGGAGGAAGAGAAGTGGAGAGTTGTCTGTTATTAGGTTGTTTTTTAGATACATCCTTAATAATTGGATCAGCAGGATTAGGATTTGATCTAGAAAGAATATGTACATGTGTAGTATTGGTCTTACCTTTGATGGGCTGTTTTGTAGCTTTCTATTTGTTGGTTTCAGGGACATCAATTCTTCTGCTCCTCAAATTATATTGCTTGTGGACTTCATAAATGGTTGTATCATATCCCTCCTTGAAGTCAAATGATTCACCTGACTAAGTTTGGAATTGTTTGAGAATGTGAGCTTCTTGATCCTCTTGGGTCAAGAAAACTTGTTATTCATTATTGATTCCCATCAAGTTTATTTGAGTATCTTCTATTGGTTCATTAGAATTTGAGGCTTCAACATAATTTTCTTGGAATGGGGGCCTAATGTTTTGATAAGGACCAGTCTTTCCAATGTTCTGGTTTTGATTTTTCCTGAAATTTGGATTTCTTCTAGTATTGGTCGTTTGACCATCACAAGGGGATTCCCTTTCAATTGTTTCTACTCTATCTCCTAGCCTATCCATCCCTTTAATAATAGCATCCAGTTTCTGTTCAAAGGCTGAGGGTTCTTCTTTCAATGGTGTCCTCCTTTCACTTCTGGCCTTGGCTCATTTAGATATCAGGTTGGCTTCAACACTAACAGGTATACTTTGCATATATTCTAAAGTTCGAGGAGCTCTTTCCCTAAGTTGGTATGCCATGTCAGAATCAAATCCATCAAGGAATTTGATTAATGCTAAATCTTGAGGAGGTCTGAGGTTTTGATGGATAGCATTGTAAACATTATTGAACCTAGTGCAGTAATCTTGCACAGTTTCTTGTGTTCCTCTCTTCAGGTTTTCATGTTTTGATAAGATTTGGAGAGGATCTTTCATCTTTTCCCATCTGTTCAAGAATTGTCTATAAAGAGCTTCTAGGTCATTGATACTGTTTGCAGGAAGGGCTCTAAACCAAGTCCTAACTTCTCCAGTCAGACTTTGAACAAATATTCTCATTCTTACATCATCTGCATCTATTTCATATATTTCAAAGTAATCAGTCATTTTTTTGGTATGTTGTTGTGCAGTGTAGGTACCAGAACCATCGAATGGAGTGATTTTACTTTGATAGTCTTGGGGCATAGCCCCTGGATTGGCTGGTAATACCAAGGGATTATATCTGTTTGCCATTACAGTAGGTAGTGATGAAACAACAACTGGAGTTGGGATAACGATGGGTGTTGGAGTGGTGGATGAAGGGGTAGAAGGGGTGGTTTGAGGTTAAGATGTTTGAGGAAATGGTGATGAACTTGGAGAGACAGTAGTGATCACATGAAGGTTGGGTGTTCCTTCAGAGGTAATATCATATTGTATGGAGTTCTGTAAATGTCTATCAAGATGTGAAGTAACAACTTCAAGTTGTAAATCTTCAATAAATACTGGGTCTTGAACCAAGTGGACCAACTCAGAGTCAGAAAATGTTACAAATAAAGAGGTCTCAAATTTCTCATCAAAGGGTTCGTCCTCAAGGTAGATCCACTTTACAGGGCAGGATCTTGATCTGTAGATGGGCCGAGAACTAGCAGAACTTTCTTGGCTTTCCTGTCTCCTAAGAATTCTGGGGATCAGATTAGGATTTTCAAACACAGGTGGTGGATTTGGATCAGGATTAGCTCTGGTGTAATGAGTCCTTTCTGAAGCCAGGTTTCTAGGTGTATTTTTGGTTTTTCTCTAAATGGGATTAACAACACAACTTCAACAGTTTCTTTAAGAGGTTTTAGATATGGGATTTGAACTTTCTTAAAGACTTATTTGACAAGAGGAACTGGTCGAGTGTTTGAAACCAGATGTTCAATCCATAAACTAGACCAGAGATAGACTGAAGCAACATTCATTTACTGTGCAATTGCAAAGCAAGAGCAGTTCAAAGGCTACCTGGCTAACTTCAGGCTCCGTCTATAGTTTATAAAGTAAACAATAGTAACAAACAAACTATTCGTCCCTAGTGGAGTCACCACTATGTTATCACTCAAATTTTCCTTGAAGTTGTTGGGGAGAGGAAAGGGGTCCGAGGTAACCAAAAACCAACTTTTAGGTACAAAATCTAGCTAATCTGTACCCGGAGAGGGCTCTCTCCTTAAGTTTTAGCTTTGTTTTGAAAGATATTAGGCTAGTTATGAAAGTTTAGGGGTTTTGATTGTGTTTGGTGGTGGAATTCAATAGCAGAGGGGTAGGACTGAGTAGTTTAGGCCATTGGGCTAATGGAGTCAAAGAAGATGGCTTAACTAGATTTGGTTTCTTAACAAGGGATGGTTTCACAGGGCAAGATAGTTAAACATGGAACAAATAGAGACTTAAAATAGATGGAATGGACTCAAAAGGGACGAAGGGAAATTAATAATCCTTCAACATATTCAAAAGAGGGAACTTGAATGATTACCAATAAAGAGAAATTAAGAATTCTTTACTAAACAATCAAAGTGAATAAACTAGGAAACAGGAGCAATTAAGAATTCACTGTTTATTCTAGTTTAGAGGAAAACATTAAGAACAAAAACGATTGAAAACAAATTGCACTCAAGCACTTTCTGAATTATTCTTTTTCGTTTATCATTCAGATATGAAACACAGTTGATATAATAAACAAGAAAACTTTAAAACATGAGGTAATAGAAGACTTATTGATCTGGTGTCTGACTTAGGAATCCTGTGAAAAGTCCTTTGCATCAATTCTTCATCCAGCTAGCCATATAAAATTTTGTCCAACAGCAATTTATTCCAAAATAATCAGTATTACAACAATGTCTAAGAATCCACACTCAATACTCCAATTGAGGGAGTACTTATGCAAAAAAATTTACAAAAATATCTCATAACAGAGTGAGATGTATTCTAGGATGACTATGAATAAGTTACAAGAAAAATAGATACAGATGGTCTCGTAGATAGAAGAAAAGGCAAATTGATGTTGTGTTGTTCCTATTCTTATGAATGTGTTGGAGGCAGGCCCTATGATTTGGCATGCCGCTATCTTCTTGGTAATTCTGTGTTGGCCACCCTCACTGATACTCTTTATCTGCTCTGATACTCTTCGACCTATTTGATCTCTGTTTATCCTCTTTACCGTTACTTACTGTAGTAAATAACCAAAATTTACCCAAGTATAATTTACAAAATTTCTAACATTTCTTCCCACCATTGTGGTTTTGGTATTCTGGTTCTTTGAAGTTTTCTCAGGGTCTCATCAGTTTCGGTGTACCTGAAAAAGGTAGGTTGAATTGGAAACAAGTGCTTTATCTCATGCTCGACATAGAATAAGTTCTCTAGACTGTCATAGAGAACTCTACCTGTAGGCAATGCTTTTGATGTTGATGCACTTGTTGATGGACCTGCTTGGTTGCTTGCATATTGATTCAATTTCTCCACATAGTCTATATGCCTCATTAGTTTATCATTAATAACTAAAGGACTAGGCAACCCCTTACTCTGCAAAATATCAAATTTCTTCATAAAAGCATTGATTTCTTCCTGCATGTCATGGCATCTTCTTTCTAAATTTTGCATTAGAGTTATTTTAGTCAAAACCCTTTTTACTTATAGAATTGTTCCTGTTCTATCTTGAATGCCCAGTTCTTCAAGCTGGTACTTTGGTATTCAAAAACTGTATGAGCCTGCTGGCTTCCTCAGGCATATTTCCTAATTCTGCTCTTGTCTTTTGAACTTCTTCTCGCTCTGCTTTTACTAAATCAATTTGCTAAAAAATTATTTGGGTTGATGGCCAAACATCATTTAGTGACTGAGTGATGTTGGCCCAAAGTATTTTCCTAATTTCTGTCAAAGGTTTCTCAAATGTGAGATCCTTTTCTAATGATTTCACTCTTTTTTCTAATCCTTTAATTTCCCTTGTCCTTTCTGCAACATGTATCTTTGAAAGATCATACCTTTGCTCCAAGGTAGCATATTGTTCTTTTGCCTTTTGCAGCTCTGTAATTTTGAGCTTCAATTCCTCCATTGATTTTACTAATTCATCTGGGCTAAGACCTGTAATTCCTGCTTGTATTGTACATGTTATTGGTGTTGTTACTACCTCCACTGTGACTGCTAGAACATTATGTGCTAGAACTATTCCAAGGGTGGAAGGGACTACTGTGGAAACTATTGGAATCACATTAGGAGGCTGAGAGGTCGACTCTCCCTGCTTATCCTTCAATGATTTCTCCAATTCTTGTTCAGTTTCCTTTAGCTGCTCATTAAGTTTCAAGACTAATTCCATCAGCTCTTCTTCAGTTCTTTGTTGTATTACCTCAGTTGTTTGTGGGTGTCTTGAAGGTGGCAATTTTAGTTGCTTTCTCAAAGCAGCAATGTCTTCATCCTTCTTTTTGATTAAGGCTTCTGCAGCCTTCACATCTTTGGGATCATGACCCAACCCAATGATCAATTCTTCTAATGTTTTGATCCTATTGTCTTTAGCCTGTGAGGAGGCTTTATCCAACTATAGTTGGGCAGTTGTGTTATTCAAAGAATTTTCCAACCTTTGGGCCATCATGGCCTTACCAGTCAAGGTGGAATAAATCATTTCTCCAGTTTGTTTGTGCAATTCAATTTGATCCAAAGGATGAATATCCTTTGCCATGACCTCAAAATTGGTTCTAAGATAGTCTGCTGCTGATTGAGGTTGTTGCACTTTAGGTTTGAAATAACTCATTATCATCTTACCTTCCTTGATGTCATAGGCTGACATCAATTTGTTTTGATTAGTAGGAGCCATTTTTAAATATTGATTATAAACTCGAATCCTCAATGGATCATTTCTGGCTTTTATTTCCATAAATGTCTTCTTGATATCTGAAGTGTCCTTTCCTCGTGGTCTGAAAGATGATACCTCTGCACTTTGTTGTCTTTCTAGATTCTGTCTCTGTGAGCTAGTAGATGTTCCACCTACTGGGAATGTTTGATGATTATCTTTTCCTTCTTTCCTTTGACTATCAGTAGTCTCTTCAAGAAATTCTTCCTCTGGAAGAGGATTTAACCTTTTTCTTTTTACACCAGGTTGTACTGAGGGTCCACTGGCAGGGGTAGCTAATTCCCTATCTCTTTTCTTATTCCTTTCCTCATTCAGTGGAGTCTGCAAAATTGGAGGTTCTCCCACATTTCCCTGAGTTGGGGGAGTTTGCATTTGGTCATGTTCCTTGGAAATTTCTAACTTTTTTGACATTGTAGATTGCTCAGTGGCCTGTGTACTAGTCTCTTTTTCTTTGCCCTTGGAGGTCTCTGTGGCTGGTGTATTAGTTTGTTGTGAGTGCCTTTTTGAGGTCCTAGTTGCTAAGGAACTTATTCCTGATACTGATCTTTGAGAACTACCATGTACCTGCCCAAAAGAATCTAAGTCAAGAGTCTTTTCAAGATCTCTCATTACATTTTCAATATTAACCTGTTCACTATCAGCAGCTACTAAGGTCCCCTCTCTTCATTCATCCATATTGGAAAACTATTCAATTTCTGGGATCCTATGATGCATATAAGGGAACAACCTATTCTTCATTCTTCTATCACAGATAAAGTCCCGAGAGTCATATGGGGCCCGACCAAAACACTTTTGTAATCTAAGGTAGTCTTCTAGAATTCTTTCTGCTGCTTCTCCTGCTTCTCTACTATTGTAGACAAAAGGGGTTATTTGATGTTTGATCCTCAGCTTTGCTTTCTTTTTGGCTTTAGTAAAATGGATCAAATCTGCATTACATATCTACCTATAGTATTCCAATGCAAACAATCGCATTGGAACATACTTTGGTAACTTGAAGGGGGCAAGCTCACAACCATATATTCTAAATTTTGTGAAGTTCTGGTATAGATACCAGTCTCCCAATTTGTACTGCTTGGAAAGTTGAAGGGTCTTTTTAATATCACCACTGATCCTGGGCGGGGAAACCCCTGTCAACAAGGTGGTTGATGGGTGAACAAATAGGTCAATGAATTCATTGTAGGAGTAAGGGGTTTCAAAGGAGTCATGGAAGACTACAGACCAAAAGATTACAGACCTTGGATTCTTTGGTGTCAAGTTTCAAGACAGGGAATGGGAAATTGTCTGACTGATAAAAGAGCATAAGATGGTATATAAAGGAGGAGTAATTGAAAACTCTTTCATTTTCCAATCTCATGAACTGGTCATGAATCTTGTCAGCAATGTAGGAGGGAAAGTCATATTTTATAGTAGGGGGTTGTCCAGGAGTAAAAATTGACAACAATACTAGGGTTAACTCATCAACAAATTCAATAGTATTGAAACCCATTATTGATGATATCATGTCAATTATGAGTTGTCCCATAGCTGTGAAGAAGGTTTGCATGTGGAGGTGGGCCATCAGGCTGATGCTTTGGTGGCATGAAGATTTGACAGATGTCAGTGAGTTCCTCTTGGGATAATTTAATTGATTTCTCAAGTAAATCTCCCATGGAAAGGAGAGTCAGGGCTTGACTGGGATGAAACTATAACATTTCATTAATTGACTCAGGAGTTATTGGAAAAAGGACTATTTGGCTCGGGGACATGACTGCTTGGCAATTAGGGTCGTAATTGGCATGACAATGATGAATTATTTCTAGGAAAATACGGACTGAGGGTAGAAAATACATAGGAAGGTTGGATTCCTACAGTCCTATGATATCAGAACCATTTAGGTAGTTATCTCTGCTTTGACAAAATACTTTCAAGTGATTTTTGTCAGTGATCAAGTCTTTTATCTGGAAATCCTTATCTGCCAAAGACAGATAGTCTAAATCTTTGTGGGGAGCATTTAAGGGTGCAAAACTTAGGGCCACAGGGGTTTCCATGTTTGATTCTTGTGGATTCAGATGGAAACAGAGTTTCTCTATAAAAAATGGGCAAACAGAGGGTCTGGGAACTTCTATAATAAAAACGAAGACTAAATTGCAATGAATTTGGGCTTTTCTATTGAATTACAGTGGAAAACGAGAACTTGCAGGGTTTTATTGGGAATTTGGATAAATACCTGTGCTCGGGGGATGAATAGTGAAATAACAGGTGCTAGGCTGCGTCGGATGCAAGTTTTTTGAGCAAGTTGGCAGTTGAAAACCTTGGACAGTTGACCTTGACGTTCTTTGCATGGGAGCACAGGTTTACAGTAAAAAACAATGAAAATGACATTCGTTTGTTTTATTAACAAAGTCATAGGTTGGCGGGGTTTTTTTTTTTTCGGGACGAATGATGTCAGTGGGGAAAGAAGTGACATTTTTGTCGTATGCGGGAAGGCAGTAAGCAGTTTCATATCGCACTGCTCTTGGGGATGGGCGGTAACTAGTTGGGAGCGAGTGATTCCCTAGGATGTGTGACGCATGGCAGAGGTACGGGGGGAAAACTGCTTAGTGATCGCACGCTAATGCGTGGTCACAAAGGGGTGTGCGATATTCATTACGGCCGTCAGATCTGGAGGAATTGATCGGATGGTCAACAGGGAGGTGAAGTGGCGGAAGGTTAGAGGAGGGTGGGCTCGACATAAATTAAAGGGTTTAATCATATCGGGGGTGATGCGATTGGTCATTAGAGTTATTAATTTGTCCAAATGACATAATTAATCCTCATTAAATGGTGGCAGAATTGGGCTCTTAATTAACTACGGATTAGTTAACTAATCCCATTTTATTGTTTGATTTACAATTATACTTAACCATCGGGGCAGGATATGTAATTTTTCGGGATTTTGTATAATAATATAATACGGGTGTGGGTAATTTTACAAGGGATTTATATAAAATAAGTTATAAATTAATATGGTAATGTAATGAAAAGCGCCAAGTAAAAAACATTAGAATTGTGCATTTAACTCAGGCTTGAATGAAAAAAGGGTTTTTACGAGGTATTGTGTAATTTTCCTAAGTAAAATAGGATTTTACATACGAAAAGACTTATGAAAGTAAATGAATGACTTATGGATGGTTTTAAGTGCTTAGGCTTTTACATTATTGGGCCGAGGGTCCGGTCCCTCCAAAAGTTAGAGAAATGCTCTGAGCCCCTCTCATTTTAGCAAATGCCTTAGTACTTAGGGGGAATTAGTAAAAATTTAGGGAAAGATGAGAAGGGGAGTTAATTATTTGACCTTGCTTTGCTTGAAATTCTTCCAGTGTAATGTATGCCTTGCACTTGTGATGAAAGTAAAATTTAACACATTTAGAGTCATTATCCATCACATGTAATTTTGCAACATCATCTACCTACCCTACCTACTTTAACCTAACATTTTTTCTTCTTTATTTGGGTGCACTTAAACTGGAAAACCCTTATCAAACTTTTCTTTTACATGGAGAAATCTATCTAAATATAGGCTTATTACATACAAGGGCTCAGGTTAAATTGTTGAGCTCCTTTTATTCACGCTACCTACCTAATTATCTTCCAAGATTAAACTATTCAGTCAGATTTTATTCTTTATCTCTAAAACATAAAATTCAAATATGAACTAGCCAAGCCTAAGCTGTTTGACTATTCATCAATTGTGGCATAAATTAACAAGTTGCACATAATTGTTTATTGCACAAGAGTAAAAAGTAGTGGCATTTAGACTTGCACACTTTCCTTGGTCTTTCTTTTGGTGGGGTTCATTTTCTTTCACTTTTTTGACCATCTTATTCTTTTCACCCTTTGATTTTTCTTTTAGGGTATACCCTCTTTACATTTTTTAAATTTTTTGATTTTTTGAAAATATGGAAAACCTTTGCAACAAGGAAAGGTATGAACATATTCATAGCTCATCAAGTCAATCATGAAATATGACACCTATTGGTATAGGAGCATAACAGGTTGTCTGGAAGAAACTTTTCTAGGACCTACTGAGGGCTGAGATTCGGCTTTCTTTATAATGTCATCTATGAAAGTTGATCTTCCAAGGGTCACCGGTCCCTTAGATATGTCGGGTTTGGGTAGGAAAATTGGATTATTTTTAGATTATTTCTTCTTAGTCCTACACACAATTCAAATATTTACCTCTAACCTAAATTATTAATAATTCTTCTGGAAAGTGGGCGGGGGAGCAGGCATTTTGCATGCTCCATACGCAGGTTCTTACCTTCCATTTTTAATACCCAATTCTCTCCTAACAGACAAGCATCAAATGTACACTACTCTTCAGAAATGGCTACACTCTCCCCGGCAACAACGCCAATGTTGAGTGATAAAAGGTATCTTTTTTAACTCCTAATTTTCTTCACATTAGTTATCAATCCAGGTAAGACTTTCTATTTCAAGACTGTACACAGTTTGTGGTGGATGTTTACTCAAGAGTAATGCATCTAAATTGTAGTACAGTTCTTTCTAATACAAGAGTAAATGGATGCAACTTATAGGGCTCTAATTACAATTAAAAGAAAGCTCAATTCACTAATGAAACCAAATCATGCATTCATTCAAGTATTAGTCAAGAATACAGTAACAATAACTCATTTCTCTTTGAACTGATTGATTTTCCAAACACAATTTCTAATCTGAACAACAGGGATCTTGGTTTGAGAGCATAGACAACAGTAGTCAATACTCTTTACAAGAGAGAATCTCAAGATAACATGCTGAACTGAATAACTGTATTGGAAACAATAATAACAGAACACTGGACTAAATGACTAAATCTGAAATAACAATAATGGAATACTGAAGCAGATAATTAGATCAGAGATAATAACAACATAACTCAATATTTCTGCAGCATGTAAAACAGAGTAATTTCGTTAAGTCTGGAAATACGAAATAGCAAAGCAATGCGATTATAATAAGTGGAAATCAAACCAAACCATCACACGACAGAAATCATAAAAGAATGGTACAGGAACAACAAGTGAATCCACCAGGGCCGGGCCCTTAGCCACCAGTGAACACCGCTGGATTACTTCAGTATATGAGAAGGAACAACAATTGCTTTATATATTAATCATTGCAAAATAGTTACAGCCAGTTCGTACTCTGTTTCAAAAATGAGAGTCGATGATCAAAGTTACAAATACAATAGTAATTCTTGAATAATCTCCAATCCCATTTCTCTTTATAGTCGTTGCCTTTTATAATGGCCAAGCAGTAAGAAGGATAAATAGTAACAGTGATCTCTCAGGATAAAGAGATCCTGAGGGATTCACGCAATCTTCCATCTTCAGTTAGCTTTCCTTCCTTGCACTGATGCTGTGATTTCCTTTTTTCTTATCCATAACTGTGCGCTCCATCCTTGGCTTGTTTCCTATACGTTGTTTCCTAGTTAGGGAACAATAGTTGTTCCATTTTGTCTTTTTCCTTTTCTCGGTTAGGGAATGGTAGTTGTCCCATTTCATCTTTTTCCTGCATGAAGAAGGACATAAATCAGCTTAAATTGTGATAATAGATAATTTCCTCATTTTTACCATAATCCTTTGATATATTAACATTTTAGAATATAAAGGGGATATAACTAAAGGAAAGGATGATGAAATAAATAACATATACATACCTTTTCCATAGCTCAACAGTGACCTTTCACCTACCCTCATGACTCTTCAACCTCCTCATGACTCTTCATATTCCATATGACTCTTTAATATAAATTATATTTTACTTTTAATAAAATACAAATTCTAACAAAACTAAAGAAACAAATTATTCTCATTTAGCCCAATTGGTGATGGAAATATTGAGATCCTCTGCCTATAGATCTCTGGTGAAATGTGCTTGCCAAACTTTGTATTCACAAGTGATCATTTGAATCTTGTGTTGTAGTTCATCTTCATATCTCGTGAGGCATTCCAATGCATCGGGTATCAAGGTTGGATTTTTAACTTGCACTTGGTTCAATAACATTGTGATCTTTGTGTGCAACTTCATGAGTTCAACAACACACTATGTGATCACCTCTTTAGTAGCCTCTATATCACTTCTTGTAGCAGCTTGCCTTATTGGATCCAAAATTCCCTAAATATCTTGCTTGACCTCTTCTTGTGATCTCATTTCTCTTAGGGCACCAATGGAATGTAATTTATGTACCTTGACAAGAGACTCAAGTCCATTACATAGGGTCCTATAAGTGGTCAATGTTTTGTCTATATCTTTTCTCATCTTCTCATGTGTTTGCATTTTGATCCTAACATCTACTTTATCCTTTTAAATTATTATCCAATTTTTCCTAAGCAGTCCTTAAGGCACGTTAGGGTATTTCATGTTCCTTTAATATATGAGATCAAGTGCTAAGGATGCTAGTTTTTTTAGTATTCTTATTCCTTTTAACTCACTTGAAATGTTGGGAAATGGAGGCATTACTTGATGCAGGGTCATCATTTCATTATAGACTAGACTCAACTTCCTCTAACACTTTGACTTCTTAAAGAATTTATGTATGTAAATATTCACCTCGGGATTATGTGATCAATAGGGTTTGATTTTTTGTCTATGGTTGCATATCCTTATACTCCGAGATGGCCAATTTTTTTTCAAAGATTTAACTTCTTTTGACAATTCATCTATATTCCTGTTTGTGGTAGCTGCAAAAGCAGTTCTGGAAGAAGCTATCACTCTGGGATCCATTGTAGTGCACATCACTATCTCTCTTTCTATAGTGAACGATATGGGTTTTCCTAGATTCTTGGCCCAACATATGCACCTTCCTTGTATGATTTTACACTTATCTTGATCAAAAGTGAGCCTAGAGAGATCCAATACTACCTCCTCTTCTTCCACAATGATGCATAATTCTTGAGATGGGAAATGTCCACTAGTGATAGAAGTGGTGATGGGACATTCATGGTAGTCAACTCTAACTGTGTTTCCATATTTTTAAACCTCTTATTTTCTTCTACCTTGTCTTCATGCTCCTTATCAAACATATATTGTTCAAGCGGCTTGGCTAGTGATCCTTCTTGCATGTAGAAATTTAATAGAATTGAAACTGCTCAAGAAATTTAATCTAGAATCAAGAGACAAAATTCTATTCTACTGATCTACAGAATGAAATTCACAATTTAGAACAACATGCATATACGTGCAATAGTCCAAACCAAAAATACACAGTGATTTCTAGGGGAACCCAACTGGGAAAAAGCCCCTCAAGCATGTTTGTATTAATCAATGAATTGAGAAACTATTACAATTGCTAGCTCCAGCTCTGAGCTCAACCTGCAAAATAATAATTGTTCTCCTACTCAATGAACAAGCTCTGGCCAACACTTAGCCAAATTTTTTTCTCAACAAGGCCCCTATTTCATTAGGGATTTCCTCCAAATTTATTGCGCAATTCCCAAGGATTGATCATTGATTGCATGCAACACATGAACACTCAACACTAGTTTACAACCAATGTTACACTGCCTTGGAATCTCCACCATAACTGAAAAATTTGAATTCCTTACATGCATGATCTATTTTTGGTTGATTAATCAGTTAACTGAATTATCTTTGAGTTAGACTATTGTCCCACTGCACAATTGACCTCCAACTAGTCCTATTAACTATTGGAATTAGTTTAACTGAGTACAACTGGAAATAACTGAAGTGGATTGATATAAATTAGTAATCACACATGCATAACTGAACTCCAAGCGCTCTAACTTGAATTTATTGAGCTAATTGAGTGACAAGATCCATGTCACCTCAGTTAACTTCCTCCAAGTTTTCTGTTAATCTGAAAATTTTGAATTTTCTTAATTTGATGAAGGCTAAGTTAAATTAAACCTTTCTTGCTATAATTCTCAACACTCCCTCTTAGCAAGAAAGGGATTATCAACAACCCCTATCCTACACCTATGGAATTTGAACTTCCCTCTTGACAAAGCCTTTGTCAAGAGCATCTTGTTCCTCAGTCGGAATGTATTGTAGCAACGTTATCCTCCTATGCACAAAGTCTTGTAAATGATGATAGCAGATATCTATATGCTTGGATAGATCATGAAATATTGGATTCTTATAGACCTTAATGCAACTCTGATTATCACAATAGATCATAGTTGGATCCATCTCCTGAACAAACAGTCCCACAAGTATCTTTATCATCCAGATCACCTCACATGTTGCTTGAATTTACTTTCTATTGTAAAGCGCCACATAACTTTACTTTCCATTGTACCAGGAAATTGTTGTGGACCCAAAACTGAAAATTGCACCTAATGTACTCTTTCAATCAGATGGACTCCCTGCCCAATCTACGTCTGTGAAGCCACAAAAATTCACTCCCTTTGTTTGTATGTACCATAATCCATACTAGGTAGTGCCTCTGAGGTACCTAAAACATCTTTGATGCATTAGAATACAATTTGGTCACCCTAACCATAGTTTGCCTCAGCGGGTTGACTGCATAACACATACATTTCCGTGTGTTCACAAGATACATCAGTGAACCCACTAGTTGTTGGTAAATGGTAGCATAAACCTCTTCACCTGAAGTGGCATTCTCCTTCCTCCTAGTGGTCGCTAGAGGTGTCTCCATGGACTTACAACTCTCCATGTGAAATCTCTACAATATTTTGGTGGCATACTTTCGTTTAGACAAAAACAATTCCCCATCACCTTGCCATACTTCCAACCCAAGGAAATAATGAATGACACCCATGTATTTCATCTCAAATTCCCTTGTAAGGTCCCCTTGCAAGAGTTGACCAACTGCTCATCACCTATCAATTTTAAATAATCAACATTAAAACAATGATAAGAAATTTACCTTCTACCAAAATTTGATATAAGTTCGCATCTGCTTCACTTTTGGTGAAGCCCAATTTGTATAAATTCTGCAAATTCTTTACAAATCTAGCTCTAAGACCATGTAGAAAATCTGACTGTAGATTAACCTGATAATGCAATATAACCAAAGAAAAATACTATAATCTATTTCTACTATCAAACTTGTGGAAGCTTAAAGATTGATCAAGATCGAGTTGAACACATATAACCAGAAGAAGAAGAATCAATGCACAATACACATGAAAATACTTTGGGGAAAGCCTCAGCTAAAAACCCAACTAACTATATTATCATACAAGGTGGAAATAAATAGAGATTATACAAAGCCTTAGCTCTCATAGCTATCCAGCTCTTAGTACAATCCTCCTGGATGCTCATAGGAAATCAAAGCTTCTCAGAAGCCTTCTCCTCTGCCCTCCAAGCTCCTATTTCCTTGTGTTGTTCCTCTGGGATGATCTTCTCCAACCAAGTGGAAAACTGATCTCTCACACTGATCTCACACCCTATATGAACTGCGCAATCCTCAAGGAACCTTACCTTGACTGCATGCATGAGTTTCCTTTATAGGAAAACACATGCAACTGATAGTACACTGTCCTTGACATTTAGCTCAACTGGGTCTTTCTCAAAATAGACATGCATGAGTTTCTGATGAGGGAATCTTCAGTTATCTGGAGTACACTGGTTGAGTGCATGCATGCATCAACTGACTAATAACTCACAATTAGTTCCTAAAATACTTTGGAACTAATTTAATTGGACTTAACTCAGTAAACTGAGCTAACTAATTACAACTCAAATATAATTCAATCTTATCTCCTTAATTAAGGGATAATATCCTTAATTTAAGGGATAACTCTTGCATGACTTCAGAAAGACTTCTAACTTGAATTTCTCCAACTAATTTATCCATAATGAATGAATTAATTATTTCTAAGCAGCTGGTGAGACTAAATTCGATTTTAATTCACAATTTTAATTCAAGGACAAATTAAAATTGGAATTTATGGATTCTATTTTTATCATTTCTTGTTGCTATTTTCAACACTCCCTCTCAACAAGAAAGGAATTCAACTCGATTCTAGTCGTGAACCTTTGGAATGTTATGCATGCAACACTTCTCTCTAGTGTTGCTTCTCCAGCAACTCCAGAAACAAAAAAACATCCAACTTGAATCAGTATGATGCATCTGTCAACAAAGTCTCTGATTGTTATTGCCTCTTTCAACTGAAAAGTTTGTGCTTCTACTGACTCTACCTTTCTGCACTATTGTCAATCCTTCTTTGCACTCTTTAGTATCTGATTGCTCTAGCCTCTGTCACTTTGATCTCTAACTGCATCAATCCCACTGATTCCTCCTGCTACTATGTACTTTGGGATCCCATAGCAAGTTACGATCCATGAGATAAAACCTATCAATGGAACCTGTACAATTTTAGCCTTGTTGGGAGTATCACTTCGCATCACCCCACCTCACACCTAGAGGTATGTCTGCATGTGATCCCTCTGCCCACTTCTCCAATTGTGGCTCCTCCACAATTTTCTGAGACTTCTTCTGGGACTGCATGTTGAGAGGTAATTTACTCCCCCTCTCAACCACCAAGTCTCTAACATTTGCCTTGGTCCTCAAGGGTTTGCATGCATCTTGAACCTCAAGAGCATACAGGTTCTTGACTCGTGAACCGATCTGTTTCACCTGTCTTGTGGTGATGTGTCTAAGGAACACCTTTCCTTTACTGAAGAAAACATCGTAGCCTTTGTCCTCCAACATCGCGACCGATACCAAGTTCTTCTTCAGTACATGCACATAATTCACATCTATCAAGGTGATAGGAGCTCCATGCTCCCTCTTAAACGAAACCGTGCCCACTTCTGAAACACTATACCTTCCATCATCACCCATCTCTATGCGCATCTTGAGGTCTTTCTCCTCCAAGGTACTGAATAAACTTTTATCATCAGTCATGTGGAATGAGGCTCCACTGTCAAGATACCTAACACAACCCATCATCGATGACACCATGCATGTGATGAGGGTAAAGTCCATTTCGAACTGAGAGGCTAAAGCCTCACTTTCCGATCCTTCTGAGGATCCCTTCTTGGACTTCTTCGATGGGAAATTAGTCACATAATAACCCATCTTGATTGAAGTATGATATGAATTCGATTTGCACTTGCAACCTCGAACTTCAAACTTCAAATTCTCTTCTCTGTATGTTGTTCACATCTCTGATAAACTTAGCTTCGATAAACTAGGCTCTGATACCATGTAGAAATTTCTATATAGATCAGCTAGCCCTGATACCATGTAGAGATTCTGCAAATTCTCTACAAATCTAGCTCTAAGACCATGTAGAAAATCTTACTGTAGATTAACCCAATAATGCAATATAACCAAAGCAAAATACTATAATCTACTTCTACTATCAAACTTGTGGAAGCTTAAATATTGGGCAAGATCGAGTTGAACACATATAACCAGAAGAAGAAGAATCAATGCACAATACACATGAAAATACTTTGGGGAAAGCCTCAGCTAAAAACCCCACTATCTGTATTATCATACAAGGTGGAAATACATAGATATTATACAAATCCTTAGCTCTCACAGTTATCCAGCTCTCAGTACAATCCTGGATGCTCACAAGAAATCAAAGCTTCTCACAAGCCTTCTCCTCTGCCCTCTAAGCTCCTATTTCCTTGCATTGTTCCTCTGGGATGATCTTCTCCAACCAAGTGGAAAACTGATCTCTCACACTGATCTCACACCCTGTATGAACTGTGAAATCCACAAGGAACCTTACCTTAGCTGCATGCATGAGTTTCCTTTATAAGAAAACACATGCAACTGAGAGTACACTATCCTTGACATTTAGCTCAACTGGGTCTTTCTCAGAATAGACATGCATGAGTTTCTAATGAGGGAATCTTCAGTTATCTGGAGTACACTAGTTGAGTGCATGCATGCATCAACTGACTGATATTTCACAATTAGTTCCTCAAACAGTTTGGAACTAATTTAACTGGACTTAACTCAGTAAACTGAGCTAACTAATTACAACTCAAATATAACTCAATCTTATCTCCTTTAATTAATAGATAATCTCCTTAATTTAAGGGATAACTCTTGCATGACTTCAGAAAGACTTCTAACTTGAATTTCTCCAACCAATTAATCCATAATGAATTAATTAATTATTTCCAAGTAGCTGGTGAGACTAAATTCGTTTTTAATTCACAATTTTAATTCAAGGACAAATTAAAATTGGAATTTATGGATTCTATTTTTATCATTTCTTGTTGCTATTTTCAACACAGTCCAGTGAGATAACTATCAATTCGAGTGTACCAAGCTCGAGGTGCTTGTTTGAGACCGTACAATGGTCACTTGAGTCTACACTAATGAGACTCCTGATCACATGTCTCAAAACCTTTTGGTTTCTCTATGTACATTTCCTCCTCAATAACACCATTTAGAAATGTTGTTTTTACATCCATCTAGTGGATCTTCCACCCCATCTGTGGAACCAGTGCAAGAATTGATCTAATGGATGAATACCTTGCTACGGGAGCAAAGGTTTCCTCATAGTTAATTCCCTCAACTTGAGAGAATCCTTTGGCCACAAATCTAATCTTATACTTCTCTATGATTTTGTCTACTACATGCTTAACTTTGAAGATCCATGTCGAACCTACAACTAATTTTTCTATCGACCTTGGGACCACTTCCCAAACACTATCCTTTATGATGGATTCATATTCTTCCACCATTCCATCAACCCAAACTAGTTTCTCAACTGCATCCCCAAAATAGGATGGCTTAGTCTCTACCAGCTTAGTCATTAGAACTGTGTAGCCAGTGTACCTCCCAGGTGACCTCCTTTTCCTGTGTAAATTTGAACGAACTCCAACATTCTCCCTCACATCCTACACCAGCCTTTCAGCTTCCCTAGTTATTTTTGTACCTTCTCTGGATGGTTATCCTTGAGTGGATGTCTCCACTCTACCTCCTCTCTGCTCCTCCATTTGTGGTTTCTCCCTAATTTTGAGGCTCCTCTTCTGGTGGGATTTGAAGCTCCCTATCAAGAGAGAATCTCATTTCTTTCTCCTCATCAAATGTTACAACCCTTCACACAACTATCATTCTGATGGAAGGAAATTACACCCAATAATTGTGTGGAGTTTCGATGTAACCCAGAAAAACTCCCAACTCCATTGTCGGCTCAATTTTATTCCTTGAATATTTGGAGACATGGTAGTAAACAGAGGCTTGAAATTTTTTGAAATGAGACACATTCAACTTTCTCCCCAATAAGGCCTCCTCCTATGCAATCATACCAAGAATCTGATGAGGACTCTAGTTCTACAAGTAGATTGTTGTGTTACATGCCTCTGCCCAAAAATTCATTGGCAGGTTTTGGTCATGTAGCATATCTCTCGCAGCTCCCACAATTATCTAGTTCTTTCTCTCAACTACCCCATTTTGCTAGGGGTTGTGGGGATTTTTCAGTTCTCCTCAAATACCTTCTTTGGAAAAAAATTCCTTGAAGTCATTCAAAACATACTCACCTCCATTGTCACTCCTAAAATCCTTCACCTTATTGCCAGCCTCTTTCTCAACTAGTGCCTTGAATTCTACAAATTTTGAGAATATCTCATTCGTCTTCTGCATGAAGAAGATTCAACACTTTCTTGAGAAATCATTAATAAAAATAACATAGTATTTATATTTGGCAATGGAGTCTTTCGAAAAGGGTCCATATCTCACCAACATCTCGACTTTGCACTTTCTTTGCCTTATTGCTTAATGCAGTGCAATCTTCCACATCAAGTTTTTATAGGTTCTTCACATGAACCTCGATCTTGTTCACCTACTCAGTATCTATATGTCTCATAAAGTCTTTCCCTTTACTGAAAATAACATCATAGCCATGATCTTCCAAAACTGCTACAGAGATGAGTTTATTCTTCATGTCTAGTACAAACATGACATCTTTGAGGCAAAGAGGGGATCTCGACTCCCTCTTAAAGGTTAATATACCAATCCCAGTAGCACTATACCTTATGTCATCCCCAAGCTCAATATGCATTTGGATATCTTTCTCCTCCATGTCACTAAAAAAATATCTACACCCTATCATGTGGAATGAGGCACTTGAGTCCAAGTACCACACACTCCCCATCACAGCGTTGGCCATGCATTTGATTAGCGTGAAGTCTAACTCAAAATGTGAAGCCAATGCTTCCCCTACTTCTCCTCTTGATTTCTTCTTGCTAGACATTTTATGTGGACACTTTGTAGCATAGTGCCTGAATTCATGACAATTGAAGAATTTTATTTTGGATAAGTCTTTCTTCCTGCCCCCTTGGCTTGAATATGGTTTGGTTTGAGATTTCTTCCCTTTTCCCTTCTTGACCTTCCCAACCAATGAAAAACTACCTTCATCCTCTCCCTTGGATGAACCTCCATCTCTGGTATTCCACCTGGTTTCTTCTTGTACCAAATCAAACCATAAGCGTTCCTAATTCGGTAATTTTTCCCTTCCATTCACAAAGTCCTCGTAGTTGTGCCAAGATTTTCGAAGGCCTAGAAGAGTTAGGATCACTACGTCAACTTCTGCAACATTCACAAGAACCCATCCAAGCTCATCTCGAACTTGTGTAAATATGGTGAGATATTGCGGAATAGTATCATTTTTTTGCATCTTAATGTTTCAAAGTTTGTCTTTCAGGGCCAATTTTCTATGGTCACTTCTATTTTCGAATAGTTTAGTCAGTTCCTTCCACATGGGAAATGGTGTCTCTTTTCCATGGATATTTGAGATAGTGTGGTCTCTCACTCCCTTCAAGATTATTCTCCTCGCCTTGGCTACATATTTCTTGCATTGGGCTAGGTTATGGGTATTAGTTGATCCTAGTTTTGGGATGTTTGTCTTGACATAATCCAACAATCCATTATCATCAAGCATTGCCTCCATGTGATCCTTCTAGGCAATGAAATTTGAGCTACCTTCCAATGCTTACTCTGATCTCATTCCATTGAAGGCCATTCTCCCAACTCTGAGGAAATCCTGCTACACTGAAGTTGCAAATTTGAACCTCCTAAGGAATAAGTTCAAAATTGTTGTTCTAATGTGAATCTTGCTCTGATATCATGTTGAAATTTGATAGAATTGCAACTACTCAAGAAATTTAATCTAAAATTAAGAGACACAATTCTACTCTACAGAACTGCGAAATGAAATTCACAATTTAGAACAACATGCATATACATTCAATAAGAAAACCATAAATACGCAACGATTTCTAGGGGAACCCAACTAGGAAAAAACCTCGCAAGCCTGTTTGCATTAATCAATGAATTGAGAATCTATTAAACCTGCTTACAGAGTCCACAAGTCAGTATTTACTTGGTTAGTATATAAACTAAGACTATTTACATCTATAATACATGATTCATTATCACCATCTAGAGTACAAGGAAGGAGTTCCATCTGTGTATCTGACGAGACAGATGATGGCATGGATTGATAGAAACTGATATCATATTCTAAGAAACAATTTCCCAATTCTTCCTGAGAAATATTTATAGGTTCATTGGGTGCCTATATCTTAGTAACCATATATCTCATATGTGACTCACTATTAACCCTAATTTGATTGTTCTTTCCTTTGTATGGGAGCACAAATGGGACCAGTTTGTGGTGAAGTACCCTTGGATCTTACTAGACCATTCTCTTCTCAATAGAAGTTCATATGCCTCAGGAATGTCAACAACCACAATATCCATAAATTGATGATCCCTTAAGTCAAAAAATAATCTAATCAACACAATGTTGAGTTCTCCCATGGCTTGTATCTAAGATCTGACAAGTTTAATTATATTTGCAAATGTTTTCTTTGGTTTAGCATTAATATTTTTTCATACAAATAAATGTATGACTTTGGTTGATGGAATTGAGCCATCTAAACAATTATGCACATTGTAATTGAATATCTCAAATGTTAACAAAAATGGAGGTATCGATGATCTTGAATGAAAATTATGTACATTCATAATAGATTCAAGGTTTACTGCAGTGTTGGATTGACCGGAAGTGGAATTATTGAAAGAAGAAGTGGCTTTTCTTGCTCAATACATGGATGCAAAGTCTTGAGAATTAAAACCCTCTTCCCAAGCAATTTAGCTAGTTCAAAGAGTGATATGTTTGCATAGAATTTCTTTAGATATTCAATGATTTTATAATCCATGTCATAAGACACACTCCAATTTTTGGATGGCTTTGTTGAGGTCATCGGCTAAGAAGGATTTTTAGATACTTTAGGCATGTTGGAATTATTTGCTTTTAGTGCTTACTAGCGTACCCTTTGAAGCCTGCCCAATTTAAGATCTTGGATTTGAATTCTAAGCAGGGTCTTTTGGGGGTAATATCGTTCTCAAAAGTTCCTTCTTCTCATCATCCAAAGTAGGTTCAATTACTAGTCCTTTACTCCTCAAATTGTAAGTCTTATGAGGATTAGCAATAGTCAACACCATTACAGGTGATCCAAAATTATCTTCAGGAGGAGAGGACTCTTCTTCTTATTTTAATTGACCAAATTGGTATTCAATCGTATGACCATAGAGCACTTTTATTATCATTGAAGTCATATTTGCAGCCATTGTGGGCATATTTTCTCATAATGTGAAACTTGGTGAAAAGTACAATAGTTTTCCATGCCCAGGTCTTCCATATTGAGATTCACATTCGAACTTTTTGCTAAATTAGTTGGTTGATTATGACTCTTCTTGAATAACGACTTGAAATATTTTCTACCAGAATATCTTTCTCTAGTATTTCTTTTCAAATCAGACACTTCATTAGTTAATTGTTTAAGATATTTTTCTAGACCATCAAAATCAAACGCATCTTTATCACTAGATTTACTAGAGGAAGATTAAGATTTCTTATCAATAGTCCTTGGTTCATCTTGTATCTCTTACGCTCTTATGGTGATCATGTCCTTATCAACGACAATGGATTCAGCGAAATTCTCAACCAAAGTAGTCTTCATTTCCCTCTCAACAAACATAGCAATTTTATATGGCAACACTAAAGTGTAGTAATCAGTCGTGATAAAATCATGGGGAGGCACACCATTAGGAAACTTGTTCAATATAGTAGTAAAACATTGATTTAATTCTTTAACCTTCTCCTTTTTCCCCATATTCAACCAGCTCAAATCTTTAAGAAGCATAGCAGGTGTCCTCTCTTCAGCAAAATTTTCCAGGAAAGTTTTTCTGAATTCATCCCAAGTCCTAATAGATGCCACAGGAAGAGTATGATATCATACAATGGCCTCATTCTTGAATGTGTATGGAAACAATCTGCAAGCAATATCATCATGTTTCACATGCATAATCCTCATTGACATATCAAAATTATTGATGTGGCCTTCCCCAGAAATCCCTTTGCTTTGGTCATACTTAGTGATATTTTTTTCAAAATGGAGAGCTAAATCATGAAGAATACCTTGGATATCAAGAGCAGACTATGCCATCAAAGCCAAAGGTTGTGGTTGATTCCCGACAATGTTTTTGTCTCCATCACTCTTTGAATCTGAGTCTTAAGCTTAGTTATCATTTTACATATTCCATTCATTTTGCAAATTCTCTTCATTCTCAGGTCCTTCAACGTGTTCTTCCACGTTCTCAAGTGGTCCTTGGTTTTCACCCTCTATATTTCTCTCCTTCAAGATTCTTAGAATCTTCTTGAATTTAGATACCCTCTTTTGAGTTTCTCTCTACAGCATCTGCTAAGTCATCCAAGGAAACATTAACCAACTTTTGAATTGTGCTAACTAATACTCCTTGAAAAGCTGTATGAAGTTGGATTACACATTTATGTGAAAAGACAAATGTAATGGGAAGGAGTCCAAGCCTTAGGTTGTATTCATGGGTAAAAGGGCGAAGGGCTCTTAACTATTCGTAAGTGACTTCATATATTAGTTTAGGACTATGCGGAGTGGATTCAATTTTAGGTGTTTCCCACATAGGAGGACTGGGTGAATGGGGATGGGGTTGGTTACTTGCATGGTTAGATATTTGTGGGAGATAGTGAGGATTTGTACTATCCATACAATGGAAGCCCTTCTTATAGTGCCAAAATTGTTAACAGACCAAATTTTACCACCAACAATTAGGGGATCTCCCCAATGTAAAATTCAAAATATATTCTACATCATTTGGGATAGGAGTTCCATTCGATATGTGAAGCCTTTTATCAATGAGGCCTCTATACATACTGAATAGAACCCCTATCCCAAACAATGTAGAATATATTAGGGATTTTATATATCGAATGGAACTCTATCAAGGAAAGCAAGGAAGAGCAAGATCAAGCAACTTCAACAAGAATACTTGCAAGTAACACATTGCATGTGTGGTTTCCTAGCTGGTTTTGACATGCATGGCTTTGCATGTTGGTTAATGGTTCTCTTGATCTCAATGGCATGGTTTTATCGGGTTATGACAGTGGTTTTTAGCCTAGCCTTTCCTTTTTCTAGATATCATGATGTGTTGGGATGTTGATCTTAGTTTTTAGCCTTGGAATTGCTAGATGGATTCAAAATTCGGGGCAGAGGTGGTCCCAAGGTTCATTCCCAAAGGCCTAGGAATCCCTTGGCAGGTTTTGGCGGGATACATGGTAAATCCCGAGGGAGGAGTCTCGGTTTAGGGCCTAGAGATCCAATGTGGATTGGGGTAAAGCTTGAGAGACTGGTGTCTCAGTTTAGGGCCTAGTGATCCAAGATTGGATTGTGATAAAGCCTGAGAGACAATGAGGTGGAAAATTCCTCAAGGAGAGTGATGGATTCTGAATGGCATTCCAAGTTCAGTTCAATTTTGTGATCGGAGCATCGATTCTGGTGTGATCATGGTTTGGTGAGAGTGGAGGTGGTTTAGCCTCTAGATTCTCTTAGTTTTTTTTGGATTGGTTTATCCATGACATCCCACATTCATGCTTGGAATATGGGATGGGGGTGACTAGCTGAAAGAAATATTTGGTTCAGCCATGTCTACGATCGAGTGCTACATGGAAGTCTTGAACCTAGTCAGATTTTCCTATGTTTAATAAAAGCTAAGTTCTCTTGATTTTGTACTTATTTATATGTGGATTTAATGGTTGTTATCTCATTGCTATTTTCACGGTTTAATGTTGTTTATAAGCATGGTTATATCACTAGTTATTGTCATGGCTATTTCATGTATTTACTTATAACTAAAAGGATAGTGGATGCAAGACCTAATTGATGTCATAATGATTCAAGGGAGAAGGTAGTGATCCTTCTTGTGCTATCTAGTAAGAGTTTTCAATCATTCATGCTTTGTCTTGTATCCTAGACCTATAGATTGTATTGATGCTAAGTGTTTGACAGAATGTCGGCCTTGGTTGGGGATGTTCAAGCCTAGTTTTAGAGTTATTTTTTAGTTTATTAGTCTTTTCATCATGTTTTTAATGGATTACAAAAGTTACAGGTAGTGGCTAGAATTCTGGGCTTGAAAAGTGCCCTAAATCCCTATTTACATGGCGAATGTTCACTATGCCAACAAGGGAAACTAACTCGATTGTAGACCCCAATCAGATCTGCTTTCGTTTGGAATGGCTAGTTCCGACATGTTTTAGAGGATTCTGTAAACTGTTATATGTGTTGAAAGATTGCTTCTTGGAGGAATACTTCAATTAAATAAACAAATGAAACAACTAACCTATATGTATCAAATTCTATCTGAACTAATTCTAACTACTAATGCTAATCATAACTACTCTAATCTATCCTGTAGGAGCATAACAAAAGGAAGTTAAATATCATATATAAATTC
The DNA here is from genome assembly GCA_031772625.1 of Pinus tabuliformis. Classification (NCBI taxonomy): domain Eukaryota; kingdom Viridiplantae; phylum Streptophyta; class Pinopsida; order Pinales; family Pinaceae; genus Pinus; species Pinus tabuliformis. Next base: position 1,399,094,393 of record CM062819.1, read on the forward strand.
CAAGTCCTAATGAATCAATTACTGGTTCGTAGTTGAACAAGGTTGTATTAAATATTAATTGCAATATAATTACTTATACAAGAAGACACATTCCTTTCCATACAAATAAAACTTGCAGCTGATGTTTAACAAGGTCTCGAATCAGCAATCACTCATGAATTAACCATGGTAACAAATCATATTTGAATAACCAAGACTAGTCACAAACTGTGTGTTACCAATATGAACAAAACAAATCACATTTATATTTATGCCAGCAACAACATCCTGATTCTAAACACATGCAAGGAGAGGCAAATGAATCTGAAAAAGGCTCTTTCTCGACCAAACAGTATTCTTTATTCACAATAAATCCAGATTTGTTCTCTCAAAAAAAAATCCCCTCCCCTCATCTCCGAAGGTAATATTTATGTCGAAGGAGATGACCCTTTAACTTTTCACCTCCCTTTTTTTTCAATATACAAATCAAAATACACAGACATAGAACAACTGGTGTAACCGTTGACATGTAGAAGGCATATCTTCTTGAGCGCTTCATTTCCTGGGGAAATGAATGGATGTTGATTAGAAGAGGATGACTGTGTGTCATCTCTTCATGATCAAAACCTGGGACAATTTCACTTTCAGAATACACAGACAACACGTGGAAACCCAAACAAGAATGCCTAAGGCCGGATCTTTAAACGGAACACATCCACATTTATGAACTCTCCTTATCCACTCATGCGTCTTTCACTCCTCGCCTGTAGAGATAATTAACATTAGTTTTATGATTATGCAACATGACAATATGATCACAAACAAACTTTTCATTTAGCCATAGTTTCTATTTAATCTTGCAACGCATAGCAAATATAATTATCAAACCACTGAGCCTGCTATGACGCATATTTCCTTTGCCCATAATATTCGTTTTTACTCAAGGATTACTTAATCAAAGCTTCAAAAGCAGACCATTCAGTTTATGGGATTTTCCCCTGAAAACCCGGACCACAACCTTTTATCGTGATACACAAGAAAACACTGGAAAACTCGCAGCCGACCATAAGGACAGACTTCAAATGATATACACCTGGGCCTATTGTTATCATCAGGTCCACCATATCACATCGCAATGCTTCAATGGCGAGTGAATGGACCTTGGGTTTCATCGAAGCCCGATTGCGATATGCAATGGGCTCTGGACCCGAAACATATATATGTTGCACTTAATAGTCCCAACAGGTCCACCCTATGGGATTTTCCTTTTAAATACTGAACCACAACACTTTATCGAAAACATGGGAATACACGGGAAAGCCGGCATCTGACCATAAGGCCGGACTTGAAATACTATATACCTGAAATCATAGTTATCGGCGGGTACGGTATATCACAGCGCACCTTATATATAACCCTTGGGTTCCACCGATTGCGATATGCGAATGGGGAATCGGACCTAATAATGTATGTATTATACTTGATAGTCCTGTCGGTTCTACTATATCGCATTGGCCTTATGGCTCGGCTTTGACTCTCACTGATTGCGATATGTGAAAGGCTCCGGACCCGAAAATATATATTATGGTTAATAATGTCGTTGGGCCTGGTGTATCATGGTACGCATTGTGTGCCAATGTTGATTGCAATAAGTGAAAAAGGGTGAGTTATGCATGTTGTTGAGTATTTCTATTATCAAAGCATTGATATAGAAACAAGGATGCGATGGGAGGTTTTGAGGGTTGAAATAGTCTCGGTGAAGGATATGAATGAAAGGCTAGAAAGGGTTATAGATGAATCATGTGACAGATATTTATTAAGGGGGCCTTAACCATTAAGAATTGAAGATGTGACTTGGAAAAGAGTTAAAATCCCTGGGATAAAAAGGATCATTCGGAGAGTTATTATTTGGAGAGGTGAAAGGTCAAACTCCTAGGGGACTCATTCAAAATTGCTACCAGGTCAGGTTTTAATAGGGTGGTGGTTGTGGCCACAACAAATGGCGAATTGCTAGGTGAACCAATTATCTCTGTTTCCAAATAAACCTTGGATCAATAGAAAATCGGGGTGTTAAGATAAACTTGAAATGCAAACTGTATAGATGGACAGGCATGGGTTCCACTCCAACATTAATTGCTTCAGGTGGGATAAAGACAAATAGCTTCTACTTGTTGATAGGGCTTTGATAGGAATTCTCCAATGGTAGTATTATGGAATTTATTGACCCTCCTTTACCTATTTTCTACCTTCAAAAGTCCTTTTGGGGCCATCACTAGTCTGTCAATACCTGTTTAGGTGTGTACCTCAGCTCTTTATTTCTCACCAAACTTGATGTAGATATGTTTACTTGCACTTTATATAAGAATTTCGGTGCTACATTTTCATATGATTGAATGGGGCGCAATCATTGATCATGCCATACTTTTAAACCGCTTAAGCAAGGTTGGGCTTGTTGTGTCAACCGGTACTCTGAGCCCAGCAACAGTCCCTACTCTAACCGGCTTCCCAAACAACCTATCCTTCCAGATTGGCACAAGGACTTGACATTTCATTTTCTTTTAAATAAGTCCTTCCAGTTTCAGGCACAAGGACTAGAGCACAATTGGATTTTCCACAAGGTGTATGACGGTGATCTTAGCCCATGAAAGGAGGTATACTTGTAGGTGACAGGTATTGGAGAATTTAGTGTGGTGGATGGGACCAATGGAGAATAACTGCAAACCTTACAAGCAAGCATAGGCTAGGTCTGAGTGGGATTTATTTAAAAATGTAGTGTTCCTCCATGCTAGTCCAGCTGTAGTTACACATTTTTTGTTTTATAAAGATGCCCCACATGCTCCAAGTATCTAGGTTATCAACAGATCTTACCTAGTTCCGATTAGATGCTAATGAATGGCTTTGATTTGAATTCCACAACTGATTTTAAAGTTCTCATGGGCTCATTGAAAATTTGTTTGATTTGCAAGGTAACGATGGATTTAGGATCAACAAACTCATCAACAGGTTAATGAGGGGTGAAAAAGATGAAGGCGGTGAATGAGGGTAATCTGAAGAGATTTGAAGAGGCGAAAATAAGACTGGAGGACCGAAATCAGTTGGCTGAAAAGGACTAAAATTCTAAACATAAGGAAAATACACTTTGCAAAAATAACAAAACGGAAGGGACGGAAATATAACTAAGCTAACAGCAAAATAAAATGAATTCTAACCTACTCAAGAAGTAACCACCACGTGGTGGCTACTAGAAGTATCTCTTGAGATGCTGGCCATTAACAGGGAGTTTTTAAGTTTCTCCCTGTAAAGTTTTCAATTTGTAAGTTCCCTGACCAATTTTTTCTTCAACTTGGAATGGGTCCAGCCATAAGTGTTGGAATTTTGTGTGTTTACCTTTTGGCTCATTCAACTTGTCCCATTTCAGGACTAGCTCTCCTACTTGGTAATATTTATCTCCTGCCAGATGGCAATCAAACCATATCTTTACAATCATTTGGTGGTTTCTAAATTTATTTCTAGATTTATCTCACAATTCCTCCAACCTCACTAATTGGTTGATCCTTTCTTGAAGTAAGGTCCCTATTGACGCTTGGGAGAGCTATAAAGAGGGAAGCGTAACGTTGGGAGGCAAGATGGTTTCCTGTCCATAGACGAGGAAATATGGGGAGTTTCCTACGGCCACTTTTGGGGTGACCCTATCAGCCCAAAGGGCATTTGTTAGAGCGTTGTGTCAATTCCTCTGGTTGTCGGTGACAGATTTACGGATTATGCGGATGAGGTTTTTATTTGAGGACTCTGCAACTCCATTTCCCTGGGGGTAATAGTTTGATGCATAACTTATGTGAATTGATTTATCAACAGAAAATTTAGTCAATTTCAATTATGAAAAGTAAGAAGCATTGTCAAATATGAGGGCGTTAGGGATGCCAAACCTGTTTATAATAAATTTCTCAACAAATGATATTACCTCATCTTCGTTTACCTTCCGAAGCGGTATGGCTTCAATCCATCTGATGAAGTAGTCGGTTTCCGTGAGTATATACTTATGTTGTTGCGAAGAGTTTGGAGTGATCTCGCCTATGACATCTAAGACCCATTGCTGTAACGGGTGATAAATCATAATGGGCCTGAGGGGAACAACTGGCTTTCTTTCTCATCCTGTGGCAGTTTGACACACCTTGCATTTGTGAGCGTAGGCATGCGAGTCTCTGAACACTGTGGGCCAATAATCTGCAGCTCTTAATATTTTGTGAGCAGTGGTCTCTCCATCGTAGTGACCACCTACTGGACCATCGTGCATTTCTTTCAAGACATGATTAGCATCACCCTTTTCCAAACACCTTAGCCAGATTCCATCATAATTTTTTCTGTATAATGTTTCATTGGCCAAGTGATACTGATTAGATTTCAATCTGAGAACTCTCCTTTGTGATGCATCCATGTTTTCAGGACATGATCCTCGTGTTAAGTAAAAATGTTTGTCGTAATACCATGACTCAGGATCCAAAAGGGCTTCTGAAGCTTTGCGTTCATACCATCAGCACCTCATTAATCCATAGGGGCTCCTCCCTGAGTTCTACTTGTTCATTTTGCATGCTCTACGCTTCTAGTTCTTTGGATGCCCCTTCTTTATCCTCCAAGGCTTTTGTTGCTAGCCTACACAATCCCTGCCCTCGAACTTCTTTGCTGCCTTAATCTCGAGGTCAAATTCTTGAAGTGCAGTTATCCAATCCCCTCTTCGTTCACCCATTTCCTTCTGCACGAAGAGGGCTCTTACAACAAGATGGGGAACAATTACTTTAGTCCTGGCCTTTAATAAATAAGGACGAAAGTGTTTTACAGCTTTAAAAACTACAAAGCCTTGTTTCTCTACATTTGGGTAGTTCAGTTCTGGTCCCTAGAGATTAGAGCTCATATAAGAAATAGGGACTTCGTTGCCATCATAATTTTTTTGAGTGAGGATTGCGGCATATGAAACATCAAAGACAAAAGTGTACAATAAGAATTCCTTGTTGAAATCGGGGCTGACCAACACAGGAGCTTCTGCGATGGCCTCCTTAATTCGCTGAAACAATTTCTTAGCTTCATCGCTCCACTTATACACAATGTCCTTTTTCATCATTAGCTGCAAGGGACGCACTATTTCTGCGAAACCTGAGACAAATTTCCTAACAAAATTAATCTTCCTGAAGAAAGATTGCATTGCCCTTTTATTTGTAGGGGGTTGTATTCTCATGATGGTCTCTATTCTTTCAGTATCAATAACAATACCTTCTTTAGAGAGGATATGACTCAGTAGTTTCCCTTTTGTGACTGCAAAGACGCTCTTCTTGGGACTCAACGATATTCCATATCGTCGGCATCTTTCGAAAATATGTTTCAGGTGATACATATGATCCCTTTTGCAATATGAATACACAGTAATGCCGTCCATGTACACTACTACTGATTTGTTGATCAATCCTCAAAAAGTTTTGTCCATAGCTCTCTGGAATGTGGCGCCCACATTAATAAGTCCAAAGGGCATTTTACAATATGCATAAGTGCCCCATTTAGTGTTGAAGGTTGTTTTTAGTTGATCCACATTAGATACCAACACTTGATTATATCCTGAAAAACCATCTAATAGGGACAAAATTTCAGACCCAGAAACACATTGAAGAATGTGTTCCATAGAAGGGACAGGATAGTTATCCTTCTGTGATGCTTTGTTCAGGTTTCTAAAATCGATACATAGCATGATGTCTCCATTTTTCTTTCTTACTGGCACGAGTTTGGCTACCCAGAGGGTGTGTCGGAACGGAAAAATGATTTTAGCATCTAGCATTTTGTTTAATTCTTTCTTCACCAATGGTTCTAGGCTTGGATGCATCTTACGAAGCTTTTGTTGGTAGGGCTTAGCCTCCTTTTCCAAAGGAATTACGTGCTACATAATGTTGGTATCAAAGGTTTTTAATTCACCATATGTCCATGCAAAGACGTCTTTATACTCCTTAAACAGCTTAACAAATGCAGTCTTTTCTTGTGGAGAGCACCCCAAGCCAAAATTAACAGTTTTTGGGTCTTTTTTGGTTCCAAGGTTGACTGAATCATACTTCATGGATGAGCTATGCATTTTGCAATTAGTTGGCCCTTTGAATTTATCATGCAGGTCATACAAGTGCTCTGTCTTGACAATTGACTTGGGAATTATATTGGATTGATCCTTTTCCTCATCTTCCCTCTCACTCATCAACCTTTCATGCTCCTTTTCATCAATGACTACATTTTTGAATGTCTTCTTGCAGTGCAAGAACTCAAGGATTTTCTCGTCCTCTTCGAACACCTGCCAATTTGAGATGTTATCAGGCACGGATGGTCTGAAAATTAATTCAACATAACATTTATTCTTCTTTAATCTAAAATCAGGCAAAAGTTTAGCAGCCATACCAGCCATCTGATCAGCATCTTGGTTTTTCCCTTGAGGTATGTATGTGATATTAAAAGAATTAAAACTATCAATTAAGCTCCATACCTCATGCTGGTACCTTACCAGGTGTGGCGAATTGCAATGTATCCTTTTCCTTACCTGATTCACAATTATCTGTGAGTCACCAAAAACTTTAAGATTTATTACCTTCATATCAATGGCTTTCCTCAGGCCCTGCAGCAAGCCTTCATATTCTACCGTGTTGTTGGTGCATTCGAAATCCAACCGGCTGGCCATCAGATGTTGGTTCCCTTGCGGGTCAATGAGAATGCTCCCAGCACTTGCACCTTCAAAGCAGTTAGAGCCATCAAAGTAGAGTGTCCAAAATATAGAATCTAATGTTACATCAATTGAACTGCTATCTATGAAATTAGTCCTATCATCTATTATAATACAGGATAATTCATTAGTTAGATTACGAGGGAGAGCTTCCAACTGTGTGTTTGTTGAAGTTTCTCGAACTATCTCTGCATGGAATTCTCCGAAACAAGTTTCGATGGCACAAACGTCGAAACTATAATTCCCAAGGATAGAGTTGGTAAACATTACAGGTTCATTGGGGTTGTTTAGTTACGTCACCACATACTTCATGTATCTTTCCCAATCAACTCTCAACATATCACCCTTTCCCTTCTGCGGCAGCAAGAGATGGGACCAATCAGTTGCGAAATATCCATTCAGTTTTGCTTACTAGGTCCTACTAAGTAGCATTCCATAAGCCTCAGGTATATCAACTACCACTATGTCAATGACTTGTGTGTATTGTGGTTTAGCAGCCATATGAATCAACACATCTTTCAATTCCCCAATTATTTTCACATTTTTCCTGTCCAATTGCATAATTTGAGTCCCAGTGTTCTCGGGTATTGCATGTAGTCTTTTAGCAACAACGTAAGGCTTCACAGTGGACGAGGCACTGGAATCTACCAAGCAATTGTGTATGTTCATGTTGAGGATTTCAAATGTGATAAGGAAATGTGGAGTCATGGATTTTGATTTTCTCCCTATCATGGCTGCACTGACACCTTAGTGGTTTCTATTCATTTTAAACAGAGTGGCTTCCATAGCTGATGGTATTTGGGCTGTAATGGAGGTGCTAGCAAGTCTGGAGACCGACTTCTTGGTTTGGATGCTTGGGACAGTAGGAGTTTTGCAATTCCGCTCATTCATAGATTTCAAGAGCAAATCTCTTTGCTCCATTAATTTTAGCAAATCGAAGTATGTTATATTAGCCTTATATTTCTTAAGATCATCCACAATATTGTAATCAATGTTATAAATAGGATAGGGTAGAGTAAACATACCAGTTTTGTCGTTCTTAGGTGGGAGTTTACCATTTTGAGTCACCTTCGCTGCAGTGGGAGATGTGTTATCTTTCTATAGATGGTTTGCAACTGGGGTATTCTTGGATTGACCATTAGGTCTACCCTTCTCAACAGGAACTTTTGGAGCGGGTGCCTTCAAAGGGTGAACATCTTTCTTTTTCTGGTCTACAGGCTTCATAACACTCGCAAGTGGCCCTTTACTTCATGTGTGGATTTCATTAGTGTGGATTTTTGCTGTATTATCTTCTTTGTCATCATCATTCTCATTTGTATAGAAATCCCATAGTACATTGATTTGAGATTCTTTGTCCAAGGGCTCTTCTACTTGGTATTCTTCCTCATTTTCTTGTTCTGGCTCCAGCTCCACTATAGGTTCTTCTTTGTTAAGGAGCGATCCAATAATAGCCAATCCATATTTAAATTCCTTTCATTGGGTGGAGCGGGCAACACAAGTTGACCATGACCACCTTCTATTTTCTTACGATGGAAAGGTTTGAAGGGTTTTCTATTGTTATACTCTCCTCCATTCCCGATTGTACTCTCTCCAAAATTCCTTTTCATATCGATGAATGTGTTTGTCAACTTCTTAATGATCTGATGCAAACCTTCCACATCTTTGGTATCCTTTCTTTAATTTCAGCCCCTTTGTTATCACTCCCATTATTCTTCTTAGATGCTTGAGAGACTTTCTTTTCTCCGGTTGTATGATGGCTTGCTGTGAGACTGATCATTTCATTCTCGACTTTTACTGCTTCATCAATAGCACCCTGTAAGGTTTGTGCATTACTCCTTTTGACCCACATCGCAGTAGGGACAGGGAGAGAAGTGATGTGGAATTCCATGAGCACCTCCTCAGTAGGTCTAGCGTTAGTCGGGATTCTGTTAAACAAAGTGTTGAACTGGATGTTAAAATCCTTGACCTTTTCTTTGGTTTCCATTTTCAAACGGGATAGTTCTAAAACTAAAGCCACAGGTGTTTTGTCATCACCATACTTGTCTAAAAAGGCCTGTTGAAAGACAGCCCACGAGGTGATCGATCCTGTTCTCAAGCTGAAGTACCATGTGGAGGCCGCACCAATGAGAGTAAAAAGGAATAAGTGACATACTATATCTTCATCGACTACCCCCAACATGCGCACGACCAAGAAGAAAGAGAGAATATGGTTATCAGTGGTGTCTCCCTGCTCAAGGTCAAATTTAGGCAATACTCTTTCTGCATTCTTGGGTAAGGGATGTTGTTGCCCAGGTACTGTTATCGCATCCTGAGCGAGCCAGGGAGAGAGTGCTCCTGGGGGCGGTGGGAGTTGATTTCCACTCGGTTGAAGCTGATTCCCACACGGAAGAGGAACGTTGGCCATATTATGGATAAGGAGGTTCTGGTTGAAGGTTTCTTCGAGGCGTTCTTTATTGGGATTTCCCAAATTGGGCCAAGGATTACCTTCAGAGAGTGGATCCTCAGGAATTTCTTCCCAAGGAGTGTTGATACTTTGCAAGGAATCTAGCACAATATCTTCAAGAGATGAGGCTATAGATGTCTCTTCGTCTATGGAACAGTGTTATGAAACCAACTCAAAAAAAAAGATATAAAAGATAGATTAGAATTCAGCCTCTTCAAGGGGGCAACCTCCTTTACATTACATAAATGAACAATTCTTGGATGATTCAAATGAAAAAACCTCCTTTCTATATATAGGAGTCTAAGAAGTCACAATATAACCCAGACGACCTAACAATAATAATATAAAGCCACAAAAATAATAATAGAGGGATTCTATGGGGCACAATAATAACAATATGGGGACAATAGGGGCACAACAATATTAATAAGGGATACAACTACAATAGTAATGGGGTAATCACTAGTATTATAGGGACCCAACATGCCCCTCTCCTTCAAAAAAGTGTTGTCCTCAACGCTTGAGTAGTTCTAGATGCTTCTGTATAAAATTCTCATCCTCCCACGTCGAATCTTCAGCGGATAAGTTCTTCCACTTGATAAGATACTCCGAAATTAATCGATTTCATAGCTATCGAGTTCTTATTTTCGTGACTGCTTCTAGTTCCAATATAATTTTTCCTTCCTCGTCAAGTTCTGGCAATATTGTTTGAACTTGGAGCTTGTCGCCTATAACCTTCTTTAAACATGAAACATGGAAAACTGGGTGCAATTGAGAAGTTGCAGGAAGCTCCAATTTGTATGCCATAGTACCAATATTTTGCAACACCTTGTACGGACCATAATACTTTGGTGATAATTTATTGTCCTTCTTTGCATGCTTGAGGGACATTTGCTTATATGGTTGTAGCCGTAGGAATACCCAATCACCTACATCAAAACTTCTTTCGCTGCGATGTTGATCTGCCTGTTGTTTCATTCTATTATGTGCCAACACGAGGTTATCCTTTAAGAGTTGGAGGACTTGTTGTTGATGTTCGATGTGATGTTCCACTGCCTAAACCTTAGAATTTTCTCTTAAATATGATGTGATGGATGGTGGCTGATATCCATAAAGTGCCATAAATGGGGTCATTTTTGTTGCTATATGGAAGGAAGTGTTATACCACCATTCAGCCAGAGGCAACCATTTGACCCATTGTGTATGTTTATCAGATACAAAGAAACAATTATATCCTTCCAAACATTTTCTTACTATCTCAGTTTGCCCATCAGATTGAGGATGATAAGATGAGCTATGAGCTAACTGAGTACCAAGAGAAGAAAATAATTCTGTCCAAAAATTTCCAGTGAAAATGGGATCTCTGTCACTTACAATAATCTTTGGGTTTCCATGTAGCTTTTGAATTGTTTCCATAAATGCAGTAGAAATTGTACTAGCTTTAAATGGATGTGATAATGCACAAAAGTGTGCATACTTGGTAAGTCTATCAACTACCACCATGATGACACTCTTTCCCTCAGACTTGGGTAAACCTGTGATAAAATCCATTAAAACCTCCACCCAACATTAGCTTGGAATGGATAAAGGTTGTAATAAACCCAATGTCTTAATTGTTTCAACTTTATTTTGTTGGCAAACCAAACATTTTTCCACAAACTTTTGAATATCCGATTTAAGGCCATCCCAAAAAAATTCCTTCTTAACCCTGTAGTAAGTTTTTAAAAATCTTGAGTGCCCTCCTAAGGGAGAAGTGTGCAATTCCATAAGAATATTTTGTTTTAGTTGGGAATTCTTACAAAGGTATAAGCGATCTTTGCACCATAATGAATCATTTTTCCAGCTAAATGTATCAGACGTACTGGAATCTTGTTGTAACTTTCAAATAAGTGCCCACACTTCTTCGTCATTCTTCCATTCCTCCCTTGCTTCATTTATCCAATTTGGTTGGATAATAGAAATGGCACACAACAATGCTTCCACATCCTCATCCTTTCTTGAGAGTGTATCTGCCACCACATTTTGCTTCCCTTTTTTGTAGATGATTTCAAACTCATAACCGAACATCTTTGTCACCCACTTTTGTTTCTCTTCAGAGGATAATCTTTGTTCTAAAAAGTATTTAAGGCTATCATGATCCGTTTTTACCTTTTACCATGAAGTGTCTTCCCATTAGGTAGGGTTGCCATTTCTTAAGTGCATGGAGTATTGCCAACATTTCCTTCTCATAAATAGCTTTGTGTAAAAACTTTCCCTTGATTGGATGACTTTTAAAAGCAATGGGTATTTCATCTTGCATTAAAACAACACCAATTCCATTTCCTGAAGCATCACATTCCACAATAAAGGTTTTTGTGAAGTCCAGTGTAGCTAAGACCGATGCTTGGCACATTGCCTCTTTAAGATGTTCGAAGGCCTTTGTTGCTTTTGGAGTCCATGAAAATGCATCTTTCTTCAATAATGTTGTTAAAGGTGCTGCTATTATCCCATAATTCTTAACAAACTTGCAATAATACCCTGTCAACCCAAGAAATCCTCGCATATGCTTTATGGATGTGGGGATTTTCCATTCCTTAATGGCTTTAATTTTGCTAGGGTCTACCTTAACTCCTTCATGAGATACAATATGACCTAGATATTCCACCTCTTGTACTCCAAAGAAACATTTGGATCTTTTTTCATATAATTGTTTCTCTTCCAATAGTTGTAGCACCTTGTCAACATGTTCAACATGATCCTTCCAAGACTTGTTGTAGATTAGTATATCATCAAAAAATACTAACACAAATTTTCTAAGAAATGGTTTGAAAATGGAATTCATCAAACCTTGAAATGTTGAAGGTGCATTGGTAAGGCCAAAAGGCATGACCAAAAATTCATAATGACCCTCATGAGTTCTAAATGTTGTTTTCAGAATTTCTTCAATCTTCATTATGATTTGATGATATCCTGAACAAAGATCCAACTTAGTGAAGTAAATTGATCCATGCAATTCATCCAGTAATTCATCAATGACAGGAAGGGAAAACTTATCTTTAATAGTGAGCTTGTTGAGCTCCCTATAATCTGGACACATGCGCCATGATCCATCCTTCTTGTGCACCAATGCTACTGGAGCAGAGAAAGAACTTTGACTCGGTTGAAATATACCAGCCTCTAGCATTTTTGTAGCCATACGTTCAATTTCACTCTTTTGGGCATATGGATATCTGTACGGCCTGATGTTTGGAGGAACACTTCCTGGAATCAGATGAATAGCATGATCATGATCACGAATAGGTGGGAGACCTTTGGGAGTCTCAAATACCTTGGAATGATTGTCCAAGACTTTTTGGAGATCTGGAGAAATAGATGATTCCAATGTGGAAACATCTAGTGAACATAATTGTGCAATTACACCTCTTTGTTCCTTTTTTAGAAGATTTGTCATACCATAAGAGTTGATTATCTTTCTCGGTTTCCCTACAATACCCCTTAATTCAACCTCCTTTCCTTCCACAAAATTTTTATGAAAAGTTCTTGAAAATTAAAAGCTATTGTACCCAAGGATTGTAGCCATTGGACTCCTAGTACAACATCAGCACCTCCCATTGGAATGGAAAGCATTGGGCTAGTCAATACATATTCTCCCATGGATAGCTTGATATTATGGCACTTTCCAGAGAAATTTATTTTTCCTCCATTTGCAACCATCACTTGACACTCTGGTGCTGGATATAAGAAGTTAATTCAATTCTTTTGCTACATTACAATGAATAAAATTGTGGGTACTTCCTGAATCAATCAACACTATTACCTTTTTCTTCTTGATTTGTCTTTCTATCTTGATGGTTTGAGGAGTGGTAATTCCTGCCAATGCATTACAAGATATGGTTGGATTCATTTCTTGTTTATATAGGCTTTGTTCCTAGAGTATATCCTCTTCTTTTGACCTTTCTTGCTCCTTTTCTTCTTCCTCTTCACAATCTATGTAGAATAATTTCTTCTCAGCACACTTATGACCTTTAGTGTATTTGCTATCACAACTGTAACAAAGCCCTTTTTCTCTTTTTTCTTCCAATTGTTGTGGTGTCAACCTTATAGGTTGTGGAAGACTAGGGGCAACAACACTTCCATCTTTATAGTTGTGAGTGATATGCTTTCTGGTTGCCATAATTTTGCTTTCCATTTTTCTTGCTACCCTGAATGCCTTCTCTATTGAATAAGGTTCCCAAAGGCGAACATCATGTTGGATATTATCCTTTAAAGTCCCTATGAACACATCAATCCTATGCTCCTCTGGAATATTTTTTACCCTTATGTTCAATTTTTGGAACTCCTCAATGTGCTCCATTATTGAACCCTTCTGTTTGAGACTTATCAATTGGCTAAAAAAAGTGTTGCTTTTTGTATCCTCATAATGTGTTGTCAATTCTTCTGTAAAAATTGCCTAAGTGATAATTTGTTTATGAGAGCAAAGCCATTGATACCATACAAACTGATTTGGTTCCAAATATAAAGTTGCAATACGTACCTTTTGTGTGTTTTGCACATTATTGAGATCGAAAAATTGCTCCATCTGTAATATCCATGTTGTGGGATCCTTGCCATCAAACTTCCTCATATTGATTTTTGGAATATGGTGGGTCTTCGATCCCACATTAGAGTCTATGAAATCATGATAAACATTTCTTTTGTTCGCATCATGAGTTTCCTTTACTACCTTTTCACCATTAGTAAGTATTTCTTGTAGAAAATTTGTCAAATCTGTCTTCAAATCTACCATGTATGTCTTCAAATCTGTCTTCAAATCTTCCATGTCTCTCTTCAAGTCTATCTTCAAATATATCTTCAAATCATCCATCTTAGCTTCCACGCCCTTTATCTTATATTCCACGCCATTTATCTTAGCTTCTGTTAGCTTTTGTGAGAGTGACATTTGTTGCACTTGGTCTTGTAATTTTGATATATCATGTAGCATTTCTTCCTCTTCTTCATGTGTCATGCTAGAGCTTTCAGGTTGCTTACTAGGTGTTTTCATTTTCTTTCCTTGGGGCATCAGTTACCGATAATAATGCTCTACTATGCCCTTTGAATTCCTTCAAAATAAATTTTCAAACCAAGCTTAATAAAAAAATTAAAAAAATCTACACACATTTTTTCACTTTGTAGGAGCTCGATATTGCCTCTGATGTATCTCTGTACTTTTGGATCATCCAGTTTTGAAATTGTGACCTGCAGTATCCCTCTGTGTCCTCTTTCCAATGCCACCAGTCTGATCCAAATTGGATTCTCCAAGGAAGAGTTATGTGAAATATCCCACAGTGACCTGATTATAGACTAGTTCAGTAGAGCGAACTTGTATGACGTGCCACGAGTCACTGTTTCAACCTTTGGCTCTAAAAAATAAATAAAAGAAACTGCAGTCTGTCCTCTTTGTGTACCTTCTTATGGAATTTCAATCCGATTCTCAGAGAGAAAGTTATGAAGCTTTTCCCCAAGTCACCTGTTTGGAATGTAATTCAAGAGTCTGCAAAAAGACCAACTTCCTCAGATCATATCTCTGCAAATATAGTGCAAAAAGTTCTAAAATTCGGACCACAGGTTCAGCACGATTTCTTCTCAAATGGGTTTTTTTTAGCTTCTAAAACATTGCAGAAAAAAATTTATAGAGAAAATGCCACGATGACCTATTTGGAGCAGCGAAACCCTAGAATTCAAAGCTCTGATACCAAATGTTATGAAACCAGCTCAAAAAAAAAAAAAGATAGAAAAGATAGATCAACGCCTTAGAATTTAGCCTCTTTGACGGGGCAACCTCCTTTACATTACATAAATGAACATTTCTTGGATGATTCAAATGAAAAAACCTCCTTTCTATAAATAAGAGTCTAAGGAGTCACAATATAACCCAGCCGACCTAACAATAATAATATAAAGCCACAAAAATAACAATAGAAGGATTCTATGGGGCATAGTAATAGCAATATGGGTAAAATAGGGGCACAACAATATTAATAAGGAATACAAATACAATAGTAATGGAGTAATCACTAGTATTATAGGGACCCAACAAACAGATCCGTGGCTTTCTTCTAGTTGTCAGAGGTAAAGAGTGAAAGATGGGGAGCTCAGAGAGGGAACGAGTGTAAGCTCGAGTGAGTACTCTGACTGGTTGTTCCTGAGTGACAGGATACTCCCACAGTGTCTCTTCTTCGGGTGACCCAAGCATGGGACTTAGAGGGATCTCTGTTTCTTCGAAATGAGGCTTTTCCAAATGGGAGGAAGGATCTTTTCGACCTTTACGATCCATGCATTAATCTTTTTGAATCCATGCGCGACATTTATAGATGAAATCATAAAAATCTGTGGACAGCGGTTCAAGCCCTCCTTCTAGCACCAATTTGTTGACAAGGCGAATGTTTGTTATGCCAACAAGGGGAACTAACCCGATTGCAGACCCCAATCAGATCTGCTTTCATTTGGAATGGCTATTTCTGACAGGTTTTAGAAGATCCCGTAAACTATTATATGTGTTGAAAAATTGCTTCTTGGAGGAATACTTCAATTAAATTAACAAACAAAATAGCTAACCTATATGTATCACATTCTATCTACACTAATTATAACTACTTATGCTAATTCTACTATTCTAATCTCTCCTGCAGGAGCATAACAAAAGGAAGTTAAACATCATATATAAATTCCAAGTCCTAATGAATCAATTACTAGTTCACAGTTGAACAAGGTTGTATTAAATATTAATTGCAATCTAATTACTTATACAGGAATACACATTCCTTTCCATACAAATAAAACTTGCAAACAATGATTAATATGGTCTCGAATTAGCAATCACTCATGAATTAACCATGGTAACAAATCATATTTGAATAATCAAGACTAGTCATGAACTATGTGTTATCAATATGCAGAAAACAAATCACATTTATATCTGTGCCAGTAACAACATCCTGATTCTAAACACATGAAAGAAGAGGCAAATGAATCTGAAAAAGGATCTTTCTCGAGCTGTTCTCTCTCAAAAAAAAATCCCTCCTCTCATCTCCAGAGGTAATATTTATGCTGAAGGATATGACCCTCAGTCTCCCTTTAACTTTTCACCTCCCTTCTTTTTCAATATACAAATCAAAATACACAGACATAGAATAGCTGGTGTAACCGCTGACACGTAGAAGGCATATCTACTGGAGCGCTTCATTTCCTGGGGAAATGAATGGATGTTGATTAGAAGAGGATGACTATGTGTCATCTCTTCATGATGAAACCTGGGACAATTTCACTTTTGGAATACATAGGCAACACGTGGAAACCTGACCGAGAATGCCTAAGGCTGGATCTTTAAACGGAACACATCTGCATATATGAACTCTCCTGATCCGCTCATGCGTCTTTCACTCCTTGCCTGCAGAGATAATTAACATTAGTTTTATGATTATGCAACATGACAATATGATCACAAACAAACTTTTCATTTAGCCACAATTTCTATTTAATCTTGCAACGCATAGCAACTATAATTATCAAACCACTGAGCCTGCTGTGACGCGTATTTCCTTTGCCCATAATATTCATTTTTACTCAAGGATTGCTTAATCAATGCTTCAAAAGCAGACCATTCACTTTACAAGATTTTCCCTTGAAAACCCAGACCACAACATTTTATAGCGATACACAGGAAAACACGGGAAAACCCGCGGCCGACCATAAGGCTAGACTTCAAATGATATACACCCAGCCTATAGTTATCGTTGGGTCCGCCATATCGCATCGCAATGCTTCAATGGCGAGTGAATGGACCTTGGGTTTCATCGAAGCTCTGGACCTGAAACATATATATGTTGCGCTTAATAGTCCTGGCGGGTTCGCCCTATGGACTTTTCCTTTTAAATACCGGACCACAACACTTTATCAAAAACATGGGAATACACAGGAAAACCCGCATCCGACCATAAGGCCAGACTTGAAATACTATATACCCAAATTCATAGTTATCGGCAGGTCCAGTATATCACAGCGCACCTTATATATAACCCTTGGGTTCCACCGATTGCGATATGCGATTGGGGAAGCAGACCCGATAATGTATGTATTATACTTGATAGTCCTATCGGGTCCACTGTATCGCATCAGCCTTATGGCTCGGCTTTGACTCCCGCCGATTGCAATATGTGAAAGGCTCCGAACCCGAAAATATATATATTATGGTTAATAATGTCGTCAGGTCTGGTGTATCATGGTACGCGTTGTGTGTCAATGTTGATTGCAATAAGCGAAAAAGGGTGAGTTATGCATGTTGTCGAGTATTTCTATTATCAAAGCATTGATATAGAAACAAGGATGCGATGGGAGGTTTTGAGGGTTGAAACAGTCCCGGTGAAGGATATGAATGAAGGGCTAGAAAGGGTTATAGATGAATCATGCGGCAGAGATTTATTAAGGGGGCCTTAACCATTAAGAATTGAAGATGTGACTTGGAAAAGAGTTAAAATCCCTTGGGATAAAAAGGATCATTCAGAGAGTTATTATTTGGAGAGATGAAAGGTCAAACTCCTAGGGGACCCATTCAAAGTTGCTACCAGGGCAAGTTTTAATAGGGTGGTGGTTGTGGCCACAAAAATCCCGCGGACTCTGGCATGGGTCTCATAGAAATAGTCCCTGGACGCAGGCATGCAGGCTTGTGGGAGAATCCAAAGCTCTATGGATGCTGACATGCCCATAGCATGGGAGCGTCCAGAGGTTTAATAGCTTAAAAAGTTAGTGGGACCAAGGGGCATGATACCTGTGTGGTTGGAATGGCTCTTGTGAGTGTTCTTGTGGATGTGGAAGGTATTTTTGATGGGTTTCTATTGATTCCACTTCCTTAAGGATACCTAGGAGGTTGAATCATATCATAGTAGCCTCTCATCACATGTTTACCCCGATTGGTCAGTTACTTGGGTAGATATGGGAGGAGGGTGTTACAGAGTGGGTTGTGCTCTCTTTGGGTCATATCTAATACCATAGAGTGGTATCAGAGCATGGATCACCCATTTCACTGGATGGGCAGTGTGTTGTTCATGTATTCATGTCGGTTGCATATGCATTGCTTATTCTTGTAGTCCATGTGCATGTTTCATTTACATGGTGTTGATCATGGTTGTAGTGATGTCGCCATGTGAAGGTTGAGGGTGTTGTTGTGGGATGTGTCGTCATGAGTGTATGGTTGTATATGCATTTGTTATGCATGTCGGTGTCTATATGATGTTAGGCATGCATTGTCATGGTGAAGGTTGTTGTGCGTGAGGTCATTGTATGAAATTAGGTCATCATGATGTTGTTGGTTGAGATAGAGAAGGAGATGCACCTCGAGGCAAGAGCGTGTCGCCATACATGTTTGGATGTTGGGCATTCACATATGTTAGTTAATGGATTGTTATATGCATTAGGGTTATATTAGGTTTATGTACATGTCTATTGATGTTATGGTTACATACATGATAAATTATAGTTGATTAGTGTAGTCATATGCACATGTGTCAGATAGTCATGAATGATAGTAACCTGTGGTGGTAAGCATTACTATTGTTGTTTTATGTTAGATAACTTGATGATTATGTTATATGTTGTTGATGAGTATGTTATAGGTTAACTTGTTGATTGTTATATGATAGTTAGCTTGATGATTAGGTTATATGTTGTTGATGGGCATGATATATAACTCGTTGTTGTTATATGTTAGTAACTTGATGATTAGGGTTATTACATTAAGATCTTGATGTTATATGTATCATACTAATTGGATTGGTATATACAATTGGTTAGGGTTATGACATTCAGGTGTGAGTTAATACATTGTGATATTATGTCATACTAATCTAGATTGATGGTGCTTATGTGATTGTTATGAATGAATGAAAATTGTTTATGATTTTATGATGTGAACATGTTAGTTAGTGACTATTATGGATATCATGACCTTATTTATTTTTGAGTTGATATATGGTGAAGTTATATCATGCTAATTTGGATTGATGTGTAGACAAGATTGCCTCCCCTGATATACATTAAGGTATGATCTTTCTTATGTCGTCTACTTTGTGCTTGAATGTTTGATTATGTCGTCTATTTGGTGTTTGAGCGTTGGTGTCTATTATGTCGCCTATTACTTTTCTAGAATGTTTGATTACTTGCATGATATGAGTATGTTTCTGTAAGATTTCCTGAATGAACGATCTTGTTTTAAGATGATTGTACTAACACATATGTGTTGAGATATCTTACATGTACTTGAGTGTAATATGTGACAATTGTAGTATTATGTCTAATGACTATTAGTTGACTATGAATTATGGCATGATTTCTAGTCTTGGTAAAGGTTGATTTCAAATTGATAAATATTTTTGTCTTGATATTTGGAACATGTGTTTGACATGTGTAAACAATGCAGGAAACATGCCTAGTATTAGCATGAAAAGGTAATAGTTGATGTGTTTATATAACTAACAGTTTGGTGATGTGACAGTGCATAGTAACACTCAATTGCATCAAGGAAAAGGTCAAAGAAAGGAATTTGGCAAGAATTATTTTGGCTATGTTTGGAAACCTTAATTCCAAACGAATGAGTGTTTTTCATACAAGAAGTCTTCTTAACCTTAATCTTGTCTAAAAGTATGTGGATATGTGTTAGATTCATGAACTTGTATTTGACAAGTATATTAGCTAGTCTGTAGTTACACGTGGATCTGTCAAGGGAATTGGAGTCCCTTGAGAGATGGCATATGTGTTCAGTTGCAAGAAAAGTGCTTGGCACAAAAAGCTAAGGTAACCAGTGTATTGTTATGTTTATTTAAGCATTGACAATTATGTGTTGATGGAATTATGATGCAAGGGATTGCATGGACAATAAATTTCCATGGAAACTTGAAGAAGGCTTAGGTTGATCTTTCCCTTGGAAGCACTGGGAACCATGGGGATTGAGTCATGGTGTATGTTTTTTGTCTTGTGATTTTTGTCTTTTGGTGATTTTTTGTGCTTGATTGTGATTTTGTTTGCGCCTTGTGCATGACCATGCCACTTTAGTTATGGTGTTGTATTTTTGTTGGTTTGGCATGGTTTTCTTCTTATTTGTTTCTTGTCTTGCCTTTTATGTTTGGGGTCTGAGGAATTGGTTGGGAAAGAGGAAATTTAATGGATCCCAAGGAGAGCTTAATGAAACCGAACAGGTGATGTAAGGTATGGATGAAGCTCAGTGCATGTATAAGGGCAGTTGAAGGCAAGCGTATAACAACTAGCTAGATTGGTTGGGTCCATTGGTGTAAATGGACGATGGGGAGACAATCATAAGAAAAGTAATCAAGAAAGGTAAAGTAAATATATTTGAGGTGTCACATGCCTTAGCTACATTGGGAATTGTTGTTCTCGATGCTTTACATGCATTGCACAGATAAAGGAAGTTCTCTTAACCTTGACCTTATGATATCTGGTAATTATGTTGTGATCATGATTGTTTTGTGCTAATGTTATATGTATGTATCTATGTATGTATGTATGTCATGTCTAACAGGGTCATCATGAATCTTTCTTGTGGAAGAATGATTGCTTATGTAGGTGAATGGCATGAAGAGATTCCTGGTTCATGAGGAATCAAGTGGGAAGAGTAGCTTGACAGATCTCTAAGGTCAGTATCATGTGGATATGAATTGATATTATGTGATTATACTATGTCTATGTTTATGCTATGGACAGGCCAATGATGAGAGAAACATCAGCGAAATGAAAACAAAGTGATGTGAGGCATGATAGGATAAGCATGGATGGTGGAGAGACACTGGAAGCAAGGTTGCTTGGTAGAGACAATGTGGTTTTGGATGTGTGGTACTACTGTTGTGCATATATTGTATATGTTTTACATGTTTCATCTATGATGTTTTGTGCATGTGGTGTTGTGTATATATAGTGTGTGTACATGTTGTTATGCAATGTTATGTATAGGGTGGTACATATAGTGTTGTGTGAATATTGCATATGCAGTGTTGGGCATAGATGGTGTTATGTACATGTTAGATATGTGGCGGTGTGTGCATATAGTGCTGTGTGCATGTTGGATATGCAGTGCTATGTATAGATGATGTTATGTACATGTTAGATATGCAGTTTTATGTACATGTGTGGTGTTGCGTGCATGTTGTACATGTGGTGCTATGTATATATGGTGTTGTGTGCATGATTGTACAAGTGGTGTTGTGAGCATGTGGTGTTGTGTACGTGTTGTAAATATGGTGTTTTGTGCAGTTGGTGTTGTGTACATGTCATGCATATGGTACTGTGTACATGTGGTGTCGTGCATGTGGTGTTGTGTACGTCTAGCATTATGTACACATTGTACAGGTGGTACAATGTACATGTGGCATTGTATACAAGTTTTACATGTGGTTTCATGTGCATGTGATGTTGTGTACACATTATGCAGGTGGTGTTGTGTATAGGTGGTATTGTGTACTTGTTGTACATGTGGTATTATGTGCATGTTGTACATGTTGTGGTTTGTACATGCAGTATTATGTATGTGCATGATATAGTCATGGTATCATGACATGTGTATTCATTGTGTTGTACTATGTGTACGTATATGTATTATTTCATACATTGGGTGTAAGTGTATGTATTGTGTTTTGGTGTACACCGAATGTAGGAGTATGTATTGTGTTGTGGTGTACACTAGGTGTAGGTGTATGTGTGGTATGTCAAGTGTAGGTGCATGTATTGCATGGTGTTTTATGTCGTGTGTGGTTGTATGTGTGTGATGTACACTATGTGTATGTGCACATGGTTAAGGAGAAGGAATTGGGTGTTTATCAGGTGTGGAAACCAATCCAGAGTGCATATGGAATAATGACAAAGGTAGAAGCTAAGGATTTATTAAAGTATAAGTATCAATACTTTATTTCAATTTTATTATGTGTGTGAATTATGATTCTGGTTTATGATGGTTACATGTGATTTATGATTTTGATCTATGATGGTTTTGTTTTGAGCTAACCAAATGTGATATATTTATACATGATGATTTGGTCAAAGATGCTAGTTTGACTTGTTGTGACAGGAAGTAAACAAGATTGTAAGTGTACATTATTGACAAGTTACCAATGAGGTATGACTTAAAGTTATTTCAATTTATTTTGAATCTAATGAAATTGTGTGCTTGATACAGGAAAGCATGAAATGCTGGTTGGGTGCTTAAAACTTATGGCAAGTATTAGCAACAACGACAAAAAGAATTGAACATGTAGCAGTATGATGGTACAACACTTTAGGAGCAAGGCCATTGTGGGACATTGGTACCCAATATTGTCAATTGCTTTCCATGAGCATGATATGATGGGTATGATGGTTTTTAGGTAGGCATATTCCTTGGTTGTTGACCTTCCAATGTGAGGAAGCCTTTCCAAGGGATGGATTTCCCAGGATAGGGGATGTCAGGGAACTTGGAAGGTGAGTGACTACATGGAAGGGGGTGACTGTATTTCCTAAGGGACTGTGTATAAGAGAAGGGAAGGCTGAGGATATATATTTTTTTGTCATTAGAATTCCTATATGGAATAAAATTCACATTGGGAGTGCGCCCTGGGACAATGAGTTGGTAACTATTCAATGAGAGGACAAGTGGCATAGCATTATAGTGTTGGAAATTGGATGCATTTTGAATATGGGAGTGGATTCTGGACTTCTTGGGAAGGAGGTGAATGCTAGTTTACTTTGAGGGTGGAGGTGTGAACCTCTAGATTCCCTTGTTGCAGATGCAGGCATTGTATCCTTTTATTTGTTGGTTTATAAAATGTGCATATGTGTATATGTGGTTATTGTAAATATTGTAATGAGCTATGTTATAAAGCTCCAGTAAGCGGTATGGTTGTTATATGGTCATGTTTTCATGATGTTTTTCTTTTGAGTAGGTATTTCATTGTAAAATACTGCAACAAGTTAAGTTATAAAGCTACATAGGAAGTATGTTTGCTTTTGAGCAGTTTTGCTGAGGTCTTGGTGTGGTTTAAAACTGAGGATGGTGTTACCCAAGGGGGAGGGTTCTATGTAATAAAATTTAATAAAGGAAAAAATAAGACCATGGTTAAGGGAAACTTATTCCAATTTGAATTTTGGGCAAAGATATCCTAGTGGGCATCACTAAATGTGTTTATGGCTAAAGAAAATTTGCAAAGGCAATTGCATTTAAAAGGAAAAAAGACATTTTTGGCACAATTATTTATGAAAATAAAGGAAAATAGGAGAAAAGTAAAGTGAAAGGTCACAAGCTTCATGTGGGGAGGAAAATGAAGGAAAATAATGGAAATTGAAGAAAATAGAGGCCTCATTTGTTGGGTTGTGTTATATTCTTTCCACGACTAGCCTACGTAATTAAACGGGGGGTTAGAGGGGGGGCGGAACCATCCCTTCGTTGTGCTAATTGCGCAGCGGGGGAGTAACAGGGGGGGCGGGAGTCCCCCCTGTCTAAGGGGCTGAGGAGGGCGAGTAGCCCCCCTCTACGGGGTTTGGGGCAACACCCCAGGGAAAAAAAATTTGGACCCTATATTAGGTTGGGCAGACCCACCTACGGTTTTGTGCATGGTTTTCGGTCCATGGTTTTGGACGCGATGGTTTTCAGTCCATGGTATTGGACGCTTCGGCATGTATAAATATGTATTGTAACATTGAAAGAAACATAATGAAAAATCAATCTAGTAGTCCCAGTTTTGGGATCCAGGAGAAAATCTTTGTGTATATGTGTTTTATGTGTTATGCTCTCGCATTGTTTATTTCATGTGTTTTAGAATTCGTATGCAGGTAATTTCTGTACAGGGTTAAAACCTACATTTGGTATCAGAGCTGTTTTGGCTTCAAGGGGATGCCTATGTTTATGAGGGGTTTCACTCGGGCCTGTGGTAGACCCTGTTCAGTTGGAGATCTGCGGGATCGATTCTGGTGGTGAAAGAAGATGGCAAGCAGTGGAAAGATAGAGATCGAGAAATTTTATGGTTAGAGTTTTGAGTTGTGGAAACTCAAGATGGAGGAGCTGTTGATGGATAAAGATCAATGGATCACAGTAGATCAAGGTACTAAACCAACGGGAGTGTCCGGTGAATAATGGAAGAAGTTGGATCAGAAGGCAAAGAGCACAATACAATTGTGTGTCTCAAATTTAGTATTGTTGAATGTATCAGTGGAAGCTACGGCTAAGGCTTTGTGGGACAAGTTAGGGACTTTGTACCAATCTAAGTCTCTAGTGAATAAACTGTTCCTACGGAAAAAGTTGTATAACCTAAGGATGAAAGATGGAGACTTCGTGATAGAGCATCTGAACGCATTTAATACTGTGGTAAGTAAGTTATTATCTATTGATATTAAAATTTCAGATGAAGATAAGTGCAACAATTTGTTGTGTTCTTGTTATAGACATATTTGGGAACTGCAACCCCAATCTTATATGTCCATAAACCAAGGGCTCTTTAACCCCTAAAAGTGTTGTTTCATACCCTAAAGGATCATGGTCAACTGATTACATCATTCCCCAAAAAGTTCCACCTGAAAAACCACTCAGAACTGGCCAAAACTGGACCATACTGACTGCTCCACTGTCAGGGTGCGATGCATACTGACTCCTACACTAGCCAGGTACGATGCATACTGAAGAGGCCTTCTGTGGGGTGTGATGAGCGAGAATGGACAAATGTCAGAGACAATTTGCTAAGTGGATGCTCACAGAATCTTCAAGAAACTTCTCCTATGACACTTTCCTCTCTGAATGCACCCAGGGATGAGTAAGAGATCCAAGAAATCTCAAAGTGGAACCAAGAACAACAAGTGGAATGAAACTAATCAAAAACACATAGATGACTCACACCCTTGTAGACATCTATAAATGGATCCCTCATTTGAGAGATCTGGAGGCTGGAATTTTGTAATTTGTAATGAAGTGCTGGTAGTTTGTCTTTGAGAAAGGGCATTGTATTGTTGGGTGATCTTGCTTTTCATGAGGTGAAGAGGGCTTTGATGCTGGGAGGATGACGCTGGATCAGATAGCTGGGTTGTAATTCTCCCTTCTATTTTAATAAAGTTCTTTGAGTTTTCCTCCATACAATCATGTATTTGTGAATGTTATTATCTGTGAATGCTATTGTATGTCCAATGTATTTCTAATTCTGCATTGTTTATGATATAATAGATCAAGATGCTTTGATGGTGTTTTGTTACTTTGTCTCTACAGGAATTCTTTGAGTGGGATAAGTAGGAGAAGAGGCGCAAGCTCTATCAAGGGGGAGAGAAATGAAGCAAGGAGTCAAGCGGAAGATCCAGGTTGGTCCTTTTGCTTCTCTCTTATCTATCATACATAGAGGAAATCACAAATTTCTTTGATTGTTTGTTTCTAGGATAACTGTCAATCCTAGTGGGGTTAGCAAATCGAAAAGACACTAGTTTCCTTGGAAACAAAATGGAGACTCCACTGGGGAACGAATAGATGTTTTGTTTGTTTTCTTGTTGTTTTATAAACTATAGACAGAGCCTGAAGTTAGCCAAATAGCCTTCGAATTGCTTTTGCTCTGCAATTACAAAGTAGATGAATGCTGCCTTAGTCAATATTTGGTTTAGTTTATGAATTGAACATCTGAGTTAAAATAATTCTATATTCCCTTTTGGTAGCTCAATAACCTCTCAAGATCATACCTCTGTACATTTCTCTTTACTGTCCATAATAGCTCAACTTAACTCACTGAAATTAGCTACAAACTTGAGCCAAAACCCACCTCAGTTGCGCTCCCTGGCCCATTGCACTGTTGTCACTATCTACCAGTATGCATCACACTTCCCCGAGCCTGAAAGGTGTGATGCATCCCTATTTCTGTGAAGCACAGGTGCGATGACTGAGTAATCCTATTTCTCTCCTTGAAATTTGGGATTTTTTGTCCTTGTTTTCAGCTCTGCTTAGTTGTTTTGCTGCTTATGAATAGTGTCTCATTGCTGAAGCCTCCTTGCATTACATAGTTCAGCCTCCATTGATTAGGATTGGTAAATTTTTTTTATGTATTTTTCCATCATTTACAATCCTTTGTAGAAAAGTTGCTTAAATCGATCTGTTGTTTTGGTGCAAAAAGTGTCGTAACTGTTGTTTTGTGTCAAAAAGAGACGTGTCGTAAAGTCTTCCTTCTCTAGATAGTTGATTGAACTTTTTGTCATGTATTTGATTTGATTTGTTGATATCTAAAGTGTCGAAAGCATCTTCTATTCGAAATTGAAAAGTGTCGTTTAAGTCTTCCTTTCCATTTTGAAAAAGAAATTGTCGAAATGTCGCTTTGAGTAAAATATTTCAGATCTTTGTTGTACTTAGTTTTCCTCTTTTTGGCATTTTTCACATTAAAGGGAACGAAAAACAAATACATGCATTTGCATTTACATTTAGAATGTGTGCGAAAAATGATGTAGGAAAAGTCCATTTAGTGTGTGCTCTTTGCTCTTTGTTTGAAAGAATCATAATCTTCTTTCCTTAGTAGCTAAGATTTTCAATGCTAAAAATAAACAACGATTGTTTATCATTATAGATTGCATTTAGGAATTTTACATCTACATCACGCGGTGAACCATTGAAAGGAAAACTTCTAAACAAGATCAACTCTAAAATAAATTTCATTGAACTTAAGAACGCTTTGGAACCTAATGCAACACATCTAGAGGTCTAGGCTAGAGACATGTTCCAGCGTCATAAAATCTAGTAACTATCGTTTTCATTGAAGGTTGGGTGATTCCTCCTCTTTGATACAACAAGTGCTAGCATGGACTTGTGCTCCCTATACTATCGAGTATATATTGGGAGACCGCAATATGTTTATATACTTTATCCATAGGAAGCCATGTCTACCGCCCTATCGATCGCAATGCACTGAACACAGCATTTGGGAAGATTGACTGCCATACATAAGTCCTTGGTAATTTCTCTTTAATTTATCACCAAGGTGTATATTGTAGTTTTGCGATTGGTTTGGTAATCCCTCTGTCTAGATTTCCAGAGTAGTCACTTTCGTTCCTTTTCGACTCCTTAAAAGAAAAGGTCCATCTAAGCACTTGTCACTTCAGCCTCATTAAAATTCGAAGGGGACTAGAGTCATCTTTAGCTTTCTCTCAACTCTTAAAAATTGAAAAAGCAAAGTTGTGTCAAAGCATCATTAAAATTTATTTAATTCGGAATAACATCCCTGTTCCTTCGTTGGTCTTAGGTTGAGATAATGGAGTCCACCAATCATGGAATCCCTCTTGAGGGGAATCCTAGTCAATTTTCTTCTTGGGGAAATATTGGTGCTCCCTATATGGCTACATTGTCCCTTCCAGGAATCACAATTGGTCTGTTGGTATGGCTATTCTCAACCTCTGTCTTTCAAAATATCGTGATTCCTCAGCAACCAGTTGATATTGGAATTAACCCTTCGCCTTCTTCTTCATTTGTTTCTCCCTCCCTTTCTTCCTCTTCGCTTGGTGAAAATAGTGATACTAGTAACCAAGTGACTGAGAAGAAGAAGAAAGGGAAGGAGAAGAAGAAGAAGAAGTCAATTAAGCAAGGGGGCAACCATGAATCATCTGGTGAAAATATGCACATTAAGGCTCATAAACCTAGATATCCTTGCATAATCTGTAGAGGAGACCATTATCATCGAGATTGTTCGTGCATTCCTCGGATCTTGAGAGAATGGTCCCCTCGTTCGCACCAACCGGTGTCAACAACCTCTGTTGATCATGTTGATAATACACCATCAACTAGTGATAGTGAAGTCCATGGAAAGAAAGGAAAAGTCAAAGTTCCATGTGTGTTATGTGAAGCGAACCATATACTTCCCCGTTGTCCTTATTTGGGTGAGGCCAAAAGAGTCTTGCATAACCGCCCTGCTTCACCGCAGCGACTTCCACTTGGATACAGGAAACTCTCCCCTAGTCCTTTACTAGTGGAAAATCCAATTGACTTAACTGAACCGTTGGTCGAAACATCTATCGTTGAAAGTGAATCTTCTAATTCCATATCGGACCAAAGTCAATAGGTCAAAATGGCAGTTGACCCAGTTTTACCTTCAGAAGATCATATCCTTCCCTAAGAGAGTGAGAACGATACTGTTCAAATTATTTATATTACTTCAGAGTCCGAAGAACTTGGGGGAAATTCGCCCATTCCTTCACAACAAGAAGAGAATCCCCTAGTTCTCGCTACTCAAGGGGTTGTTTCACCCATTTATTCGGTACCCCCTCCAAGCAGCCTAATTGCTTCCTTTGATTGGAATCGACTAGCAAGATCTCGCCTTCCTTCTTATGTACCTTTCCGGATCATAGTACAAGTTTACAAAATGATCGTGTCAGGGGCTATCATAGATGAGGGTGCATCAGTGAGTATCCTTTCCTCAACTTCTTGGAAAGCACTTGGTTCACCATCGCTTATGCCTGTTACATAGAATTTGTCAGGCTTTAACAAAGGAACCACTTGACTGTTAGGGATCCTTCCTAAGTTGTTGATAACATTTAGAAGGAAAACCATTCACTTGAACGTGATGGTAGTCTAAGGACCCTTATATTACAATCTACTCCTCAGATGTGACTATGTTTACAACATGGAAGCTATTGTTTCAACACTCTTTCGAGTGATGTGTTTCCCACATGAAGGCAAAATTGTCCAGCTTTCATTTCCTGGTTCAAACACAGCTCCAAGTCAACCATCATCCCTAAATGGTCTTTTTGCATCAAGAATGTCTCTTCAACCTTCATTTCATCCACCTAATTACCGCGAGTAGTCTAGTGAATGTAACGAAGCTTAGGGGGCATGCACCCTGGCCTGCTTAGGCGGACGAACCCAACTGAAAAGATAGGTTTCCCTATAGGTTATGTGATTTGAATTTTTATCTCACACCATTCACCTTTGTCTATTTGATGGACAAAGCCAAGGAAGTGTTTTGTTAGCTCCGCTGACAAAAACAATCCTGCTTAACCGCAGTGATTTCCATATGGTTACCTGGAGACTCTCCTTTTCTTGGTGCCTGGGGGCACGGAAACCTTTTTTATGCAATTGAAAAACGACCAATTTCATTTTTTTTTAGCTTTTTAGTTTTTCAACTTCTTAGGTTAGGTGATTGGTCCAACAATGTCTGAACTGCAGACAGAGCAAAGGAAAGGTTTTGTATAAACTGCTGATGAAACCATCCTACCTAACCTCAGTAGTTCCTTAGCTTTTTAGAGTTTTTTTAGCTTTGTAGTTTGGTCGTTTCTAGCCTACATAAAAAGGAATTGAGCAATCTTTCCGGAAGGTTCAAGCTCGTTAAAAAATAAGCCTGCCAAATGAGCAATGTTTCCGCAAGGTTCAAGCTCGTTAAAAAATAAACCTGCCAAATGAGCAATGTTTCCGTAAGGTTCAAGCTCATTAAAAAGTAAACCTACCAAATGAGCAAGGTTTCCACAAGGTTCAAGCTCGTTAAAAAATAAACCTGCCAACTGAGCATGGTTTCCATAAGGTTCAAGCTCATTAAAAAATGAACCCGCTCCCAAACAGAGCATATGTTCCCACAGAGTTCAATCTCTTTAAAAAATGAACCTACCTTCGATAAATAACCTTCGTGATTGCCATTACATCAGCCTTTGAGCCTTGGTTGTGTTCCTGCCATCACCTCCATTCTTTTGGCCAATCATACGCTTCCACTTGATTGTTTACCCTTTTGAGGAATAGCTACGACGAGTGGTCCTATTAGCCACCCTCTTCACATCACCATGTCTTGAGTTCCAAGATTACCAGAACTAGTTGCTACCCCGGATACCACTCGTTCCTAAAAAACGAGTCCCCTTTAAACCCTTTTCAGACTCGTTAAATATGAAAAGATTTTCGAGCTATTGGCCTTTCCAGCTCGTTAAAGTAATCGAAAGTGCCATCCCTCATGTAGATTTTAAATCTTTTTCGGACCTGAGGGATTATCTCACGAAAAAGTTCGAGCGCTTGTCTTTTTCGGCTCGCTAAAGTGATCGAAAAGTCATCCCTTTTGTATTATTTTAATCTTTTTCGGACCTAAGGGATTATGCTACGAAAAAGAACTACTGGAGTTTCCTTTTCATCCCTTTTCAAACTCTCTAAACATGAAAAGGACCGAGTTATCTTTGTCGTTAAACTCGTTAAAACAATAGCGACAAACTTGTCCACCCAGACAAGAATGAGTTTCACTATCGTTAGACTCACTAAAACATAGCGACAGGTTTGCCCGAAGGGAAAATTATAGAACAAGGACATGTTATCCTCCTCAAGCTTGAAAAAAATAAAGAGGTACTGGTCAGCAATGACTGGGGAAAAAGGGAAGAAAACTTAAAGAATTTTATGGTAGCAGGCCGCTCTTGAACATAACACTTTCACTCCATCACCATGATTGAGTCGGGTTGGGTTATTTCGTTCACCGGTCATATCACCATTGGTCCTCCATACCATCCATCTTTTGGGGTTAATGCTACCAATCCATCTCAATGTCATCGATATGTTCAAGAGAAGTCATTCAGAGAATTCACCATCCAGTTAATGCCTCATCCACTGCAATACCTTCGCCCTCCATTTTTCATGACCGCCATTCTTGAACCTTGTATCATCTGATCATTTTCACCTCCAGAAAATCATTTGCTTTGTTTCATGTCGTAGATGTGGGATATATTAAGGCCCTCCTACGACGAGTCACTTCTTGTCGACATCAGCTCATTATCCAAGAAGTTGACTTAAAAACAACCCTTTTAGTACTTTGAAGCTTGCATGCGTCAATGGCAAGTTTCTCGTTTCCGGCGACAGGTTTACATCAATGGCCTTTGACCGAAAGATTTTGTGTGTTGTTCGACATCAGATCATATACTCACACCACATGAATTGTACTGTAGTACCTTGAGGGTCATTATCATTATCGGTGATTCCTCTCGTGTCTGTTAACAGCTCACGTTATTGGCTGGTAATCAGGCGATGTCTTTCCATGTTCAACTTCAGAACATCTTTTCACATGGATCGACTTGTACATCGGGTGAAGATTGAACGAGTTTGAAGACCCCGGATCTAGTTTCATCCATCCGGGCTATGATATATTCAGGAATATAAAGACATCAAATGTACACAAAAGCTGCACAGATGATCATCCAAGCTAGGGATGATGACTCTACATGTAAAGAATCACTAGTCTACAACTGCAGACGATTATCTGTCCTATGTACATGAAAATGAATTTATAAAGCTGAGCATGGGAATGCCCGCCTCAGCTAGATCATGAAAATAATATGATGATGATGTATTGTATTATATCTTATACAGGTCACCTTCCAGTTTGAATACCTCGGATCCTCATGATAAAGCATTTCACCCGACATCAAAAGATTTATGACTTCATGCTTTAGGGGGCAACTGTTATAGACATATTTGGGCACTGCAACCCTAATCTTATATGTCAATAAACCAAGGGCTCTTTAACCCCTAAAAGTGTTGTTTCATACCCTAAAGGATCATGGTCAACTGATTACATCATTCCCCAAAAGTTCCACCTGAAAAACCACTCAGAACTGGCCAAAACTGGACCATACTGACTACTCCACTATCAGGGTGTGATGCATACTGACTCACACTATCCAAGTGCAATGCATAGTGAAGAGGCCTTCTGTGGGGTGTGATGAGCGAGAATGGAAAAATGTTAGAGACTGTATGCTAAGTGGATGCTCATGGAATCTTCTAGAAACTTCTCCTATGACACTTGCCTCTCTGAATTCGCCCAGGGATGAGTAAGAGATCCAAGGAATCTCCATGTGGAACCAGGAACAACAAATGGAATGACACTAATCAAAAGCCCAGAGATGACTCACACCCTTGCAAACATCTATAAATGGATCCCTCATCTGAGAGATCTGGAGGTTGGAATTTTGTAATTTGTAAGGAAGTGTTGATAGTTTGTCTTTGAGAAAGGGCATTGTATTGTTGGGTGATATTTCTTTTCATGAGGTGAAGAGGGCTTTGATGCTGGGAGAATGATGCTGGATCAGACAGCTGGGTTGTAATTCTCCCTTCTATTTTAATAAAGTTCTTTGAGTTTTCATCCATACAATCGTGTATTTGTGAATGTTATTATTTGTGAATGCTATTGTATGTCCAATGTATTTCTGATTCTGCATTGCTTATGATATAATAGATCAAGATGCTTTGATGGTGTTTTGTTACTTTGTCTCTATAGGTATTCTCTTAGCGTGATAAGTAGGAGAAGAGGTGCAAGCTCTATCAAGAGGGGGAGAAATGAAGCAAGGAGTCAAGCGGAAGATCCAGGTTGGTCCTTTTTCTTCTCTCTTATCTATCATACATAGAGGAAATCACAAATTGCTTTGATTGTTTGTTTCTAGGATAGCTGTCAATCCTAGTGGGGTTAGCAAATCGAAAAGACACTAGTTTTTCCCGGAAAAAAAAATAAAAAAAATGGTGACTCCGCTGGGGAATGAATAGATGTTTTGTTTGTTTTATAAACTATAGACGGAGCTTGAAGTTAGTTAGATAGCCCTCAAACTGCTCTTGCTCTGCAATTGCAAAGTAGATGAATGCTGCTTCAGTCAATCTCCAGTTTAGTTTATGAATTGAACATCTGACTTACAAGCATTCTAGATGCCCTTTTGGTAGCTCAATAACCTCTCAAGATCATACCTCTGTACTTTTCTCTTTACTGTCCATAATAGCTCAGCTTAACTCACTGAAATTAGTTGCAAATTTGAGCCAAAACCCACCTCAGTTGCGCTCCCTAGCCCATCACACTGTCTGTCACTGTCTACCAGTATGCATCGCACTTCCCCGAGCTTGAAAGGTGCGATGCATCCCTGTTTCTGTGAAGCACAGGTGCGATGACTGAGTAATCCTATTTCTCTCCTTGAAATTTGGGGTTTTTTGTCCTTGTTTTCAGCTCTGTTTAGTTGTTTTGCTTCTTATGAATAGTGTCTCATTGCTGAAAAATCCTTGTATTACATAATTCAGCCTCCATTGATTAGGATTAGTAAAAAAATTATGTATTTGTCCATCATTTACAATCCTTTGTTGAAAAGTTGCTTAAATCGATCTATCATTTTGGTGCAGAAAGTGTCGTAACTGTCATTTTCTATCAAAAAGAGAAGTGTCGTAAAGTCTTCCTTCTCTAGATAGTCGATTGAACTTTTTGTCATGTATTTGATTTGATTTTTTGATATTTGAAGTTTCGAAAGCATCTTCTATTCGAAATTGAAAAGTGT
Organism: Pinus tabuliformis; assembly: GCA_031772625.1. Taxonomy (NCBI): domain Eukaryota; kingdom Viridiplantae; phylum Streptophyta; class Pinopsida; order Pinales; family Pinaceae; genus Pinus; species Pinus tabuliformis. The sequence goes on from CM062819.1 coordinate 1,399,127,818, forward strand.
TGTTTAAGTCTTCCTTTCCATTTTGAAAAAGAAATTGTCGAAATGTCGCTTTGAGTAAAATATTTCAGATCTTTGCTCTACTTTGTTTTCCTTTTTTGGCATTTTTCACATTAAAGGGAACGAAAAAAAAATACATGCATTTTCATTTGCATTTAGACTGTGTGCAAAAAATGATTTAGGAAAAGTGCATTTAATGTGTGCTCTTTGCTCTTTGTTTGAAAGAATTGTAATCTTCTTTCATTAGTAGCTAGGATTTTCATTGCTAAAAATAAACAACGATTGTTTATCATTATAGATTGCATTTAGGAATTTTACATCTATATCACACAGTGAACCATTGAAAGGCAAACTTCTAAACAAGATCAACTCTAAAATAAATTTCAATGAACTTAACAACGCTTTGGAACCTAACGCAACACATCTAGAGGTCTAGGCTAGAGACGTGTTCCGGTGTCGTAAAATCTAGTAACTATCGTTTTCATTGAAGGTTGGGTGATTCCTCCTCTTTGATACGACAAGTGCTAGCACGGACTTGTGCTCCCCATACCGTCGAGTATATATTGGGAGACCACAATAGGCTTATATCCTTTATCCATAGGAAGTCGTGTCTGCCGCCCTATCGATCGCAATGCACTGAACACAACATTTGGGAAGATTGACTGCCATACATAAGTCCTTGGTAATTTCTCTTTAATTTATCACCAAGGTGTATATTGTAGTTTTTCGATTGGTTTGGTAATCCCTCTGTCTATATTTCCAGAGTAGTCACTTTCATTCCTTTTTGACTCCTTAAAAGAAAAGGTCCATCTGAGCACTTGTCACTTCAGGCTCATTAAAAATCGAAGGGGACTAGAGTCATCTTTAGCTTTTTCTTGACTCTTAAAAATTGAAAAAGCAAAGTTGTGTCAAAGCGTCATTAAAATTTATTTAATTCAGAATAACATCCTTGTTCCTTCGTTAATCTTAGGTTGAGATAATGGAGTCCACCAATCATGGAATCCCTCTTGAGGGGAATCCTAGTCAATTTTCTTCTTGGGGAAATATTGGTGCTCCGTATATGGCTACATTGTCCCTTTCGGGAATCACAGTTAGTCTGTCGGTATGGCTATTCTCAACCTTTTTCGTTCAAAATACCGTGATTCCTCAACAACTAGTTGATACTGGAATTGACCCTTCGCCTTCTTCTTCATTTGTTTCTCCCTCCTCTTCTTCCTCTTCACTTGGTGAAAATAGTGATACTAGTAACCAAGTGATTGAGAAGAAGAAGAAAGGGAAGGAGAAGAAGAAGAAGAAGTCATTTAAGCAAGGGGGCAACCATGAATCATCTGGTGAAAATCCACACATTAAAACTCATAAACCCATATATCCTTGCATAATATGTAAAGGAGACCATTATCATCGAGATTGTCTGTGCATTCCTAGGATCTTGAGAGAATGGTCCCCCCGTTCGCACCAACTGGTGTCAACAACCTCTGCTGATCATGTTGATAATACATCATCAACTAGTGATAGTGAAGTCCACAGACAGAAAGGAAAAGTCAAAGTTCCATGTGTGTTATGTGAATGGAACCATATACTTCCCCATTGTCCTTTTTTCGGTGAGGCCAAAAGAGTCTTTCATAACCATCCTGCTTCACCGCAACGACTTCCACCTAGACACAGGAAACTATACCCTAGTCCTTTACTAGTGGAAAATCCAATTGACTTAACTGAACCATTGGTCAAAACATCTATCATTGAAAGTGAATCTTCTGAGTCCATATCGGACCAAAGTCAATAGGTCAAAATGGCAGTCGACCCAATTTTACCTTCAAAAGATCATATCCTTCCCAAAGAGAGTGAGAACGATACTGTTCAAATTATTTATTTTACTTCAGAGTCCGAAGAACTTGGGGGCAATCCACCCATTCCTTCACAACAGGAAGAGAATCCCCTAGTTCCCGCTACTCAAGGGGTTGTTTCACCCATTTATTCGGTACCCCCTCCAAACAGCCTAATCGCTTCCTTTAATTGGAATCGACTAGCAAGATCTCGCCTTCCTTCTTATGTACCTTTCCGGATCATAATACAAGTTTACAAAATGATCGTGTCAGGCACTATCATAGATGAGCGTCCATCAGTGAGTATCCTTTCCTCAACTACTTGGAAAGCGCTTGGTTCACCATCACTTATGCCTGTTACACAGAATTTGTCAGGCTTTAACAACGGAACCACTTAACCGTTAGGGATCCTTCCTAAGTTGTCAATAACTTTGAGAAGGAAAACTGTTCACTTGAACGTGATGGTAGTCCAAGGACCGTTAGATTACAATCTACTCCTCAGACGTGACTATGTTTACAACATGGAAGCTATTGTTTCAACACTCTTTCGAGTGATGTGTTTCCTGCATGAAGGCAAAATTTTCCAGCTTATTGACCAGCTTTCATTTCCCAATTCAAACACAGCTCCAAGTCAACCATCATCCCTAAATGGTCTTTTTGCATCAAGAATGTCTCTTCAACCTTCATTCCATCCACCTAATTACCACGAGTAGTCTGGTGAATGTAACGAAGCTTAGGGGGCATGCACCCTAGTCTGCTTAGGTGGACGAACCCAGCTGAAAAGATAGGTTTCCCTATAGGTTATGTGATTGGAAATGTTATCTCACACCATTCACCTTTGTCTATTTGATGGAGAAGCCAAGGAAGTGTTTCGTCAGCTCCGCTGACAAAAACAATCCTGCTTAACCACAGTGATTTCCATATGGTTACCTGGAGACTTTCCTTTTCTCGATGCCTGGGGGCATGCAAACCTTTTTTATGCAAGCGAAAAATGACCAATTTCATTTTTTTTAGCTTTTTAGTTTTTCAACTTCTTAGGTTAGGTGATTGGTCCAACAATGTCTACGTTGCAGACGGAGCAAAGGAAAGGTTTTGTCTAAACTGTTGATGAAACCATCCTACCTAACCTCAGTAGTTCCTTAGTTTTTTAGTGTTTTTTTAGCTTTGTAGTTTGGTTGTTTCTAGCCTACATAAAAAGGAAATGAGCAATCTTTCCGCAAGGTTGAAGCTCATTAAAAAATAAACCTGCCAAATGAGCAATGTTTCCGCAAGGTTCAAGCTCGTTAAAAAATAAACCTGCCAAATGAGCAATGTTTCCACAAGGTTCAAGCTCGTTAAAAAATAAACCTGCCAACTGAGCATAGTTTCTGCAAGGTTCAAGCTCATTAAAATATGAACCCGCTCCCAAATAGAACATATGTTCCCCCAGAGTTCAATCTCTTTAAAAAATGAACCTACCTTCGGTAAATAACCTTCGTGATTGCCATTACATCAGCCTTTGAGCCTTGGTTGTGTTCCTGCCATCACCTCCATTCTTTTGGCCGATCATATGCTTCCACTTGATTGTTTACCCTTTTGAGGAACAGTTGCGACGAGTGGTCCTATTACCCACCCTCTTCACATCACCATGTTTTGAGAAGTTCCAAGATTACCCAGAACCAGTTGCTACCCCGGATACCACTCGTTCCTAAAAAATGAATCCCATTTAAACCCTTTTCAGACTCGTTAAATATGAAAATATTGTCAAGCTATTGGCCTTTCCAACTCGTTAAAGTAATCGAAAGTGCAATCCCTCATGTAGATTTTAAATATTTTTCGGACCTGAGGGATTATCTCACGAAAAATTTCAAGCGCTTGTCTTTTTTGGCTCACTAAAGTGATCGAAAATTCATCCCTTTTGTATTATTTTAATCTTTTTCGGACCTAAGGGATTATGCTACGAAAAAGAACTACTGGAGTTTCCTTTTCGTCCCTTTTCAAACTCTCTAAACATGAAAAGGACTAAGTTATCTTTGTCATTAAACTCGTTAAAACAATAGCGACAAACTTGTCCACCCAGACAAGAAAGAGTTTCACAATCGTTAGACTTGCTAAACATAGCAACATGTTTGCCCAAAGGGAAAATTATAGAACAAGCACATGTTATCCTCCTCAAGCTTGACAAAAATAAAGAGGTACTGGTCAGCATGACTGGGCAAAAAGGGAAGAAAACTTAAAGAATTTTATGGTAACAGGTCGCTCTTGAACATGACACTTTCACTCCATCACAATGATTGAGTCGGGTTGGGTTATTCCACTCACTGGTCATATCACCATTGGTCCTCCATACCATCCATCTTTTGGGGTTAACGCTACCAATCCATCTCAGTGTCGCCGATATGTTCAAGAGAAGTCATTCATATAATTCACCATCCAGTTAATGCCTCACCCACTGCAATTACTTCACCCTCCATTTTTCATGACCTCCATTCCTAAACCTTGTATCATCATATCGTTTTCACCTCTAGAAAATCATTTTCTTTGTTTCATGTCGTAGATGTGGGATACATTAAGGCCCTCCTATGACAGGTCACTTCTTGTCGACATCAGCTCATTATTCAAGAAGTTGACTTAGAAACAACCCTTTCAGTACTTTGAAGCTTGCATGCCTCAATGGCAAGTTTCTCGCTTCCGGCGACAGGTTTACATCAATGGGCTTCAACCGAAAGATTTTGCGTGGTGTTCGACATCGGATCGTATATTCACACCACGCGAATTGTACTGTAGTACCTGTTAGCCTCCTGCTGCAGCAGGTTAATCATCTTTCATGATCGACATTTTTACATGCCAAATATGTCATACTTTTCTTGCTGCAATGCTCCATATTTGCTACAGATGGCCAGAGAAGTATCCATGAGAGTGTGCTGGTATAAATGCCACTGTTGTGTTCCAGTTTTGATGAGTAATCCATTTTGATCAGTTTTCAAGTATAGGGAGGTCCAAACAGCTTAATCTTGGTCTCCCTAGGTTTCAATTTCCTGTTGTAGAATATAGAGAATGAACATCTGTCCAAACAGCTTAATCTTGGCAGATTTGTAGATAGGTAGAGAAACAAGGGTGCTCAACATCTTAATCTGAGCCCCTAGATGCAATAAGTATAGTTGTAGATAGGAGGACAGCAAGAAGAAAAGAACAAAAAGCTGGGTATGCTAGTTCAAGTGCACCCAAACTAAAAAGAAGAGAAAATGCTAGGTGAATAGGCCGGGTAGGTAGCTTTGTGGTTGCAGAATCATGGCTTGTGATCCATTTCATATTGTCAAGTGTTATATCTATCATATCACAAGTTGAAGGTGATTTTTCAGTTGGAGGACTTCAAGAAATGCATGTCTAACTTCCCCTTCTCCCTCTTTCCCAAATCACTCACTAACTTCCCCTAAAAGAGGTCAAGATCTGCTTGATACCTCTTAGATTCATCATTCTCCAAATCATCATTCACTAAAGGAATGTTCACACTTCTTCTATCAGTCATTTTCCCCCATTGATAGCCTAAGACTTCATTCTTAGCACTTTTTCTCATCATTATCATATTAACTACAAACTTTATTATGTAACTCCCTATCTCTTTTCCCTTCCCCTACCAAAACTATCTCTATAACTCCCCTATATACTTATCCCCTCCCCTTGGTTGAAAAATAACCATATACATCCTTGGGAATTGCTAAGTTTATCTGAAACTCAGCAAGAACCCTCATTGACCCCTCTGACCATCTTCCAAATGCATAAGGACTCATTCCTTTGCATAGTTTCCCTTCATATGTATAAAAATCATCTCTTTGGCCTTGGTTTGCCTTTATAAGGCATGAAACCCTCTTTGGCCACTAAACGCCTCTCAAAACCACATCACTTTCCCCCTAAGTGCCTTTGGACTCCTTCCAAGGCATAAGAATACAAAAACAATGCAAAAACCATGAAAAACCTTCAAAAAAGGATAAAATCCTCCCTTTTTAGCTATCGGACCCCTTCTGATGCCTTAGAATCCTGCCAAACTATAAAGGAACCCTTCCGATTTCCCAAAGGGCTTGGCAGTTCACAAAAACATGGGTCCGATATAATAAAGTTTCATTTGGACCCCCTCCAATGCGATATCGTTATCGGGAGGGGGCAATCATATGTTTAAAACATCATATATAACCCCTCTGAATTCATTTGCCTTGCCTTTTCATAAAAAGCGTGCTCCGATGAGATAAAGATCTATTTGATCCCCCTCCGATGCGATATCGCTATTGGGAGGGGGCAGTGGCATATATAAGCGAAAATGGCTAAGTCTCAAGGCATGGGGCATAGTGCCGATGGACCCGAAAACATATAAAGTGGACCGGTAATAGTATATCGGGTCCACCATATTTCGGCGATCACATATATGCTTCCCCCCGGTCCCTCCGATTGGCGATTCGCCGACGGATCCAGGACCGTTGGATCGGGCCCCAGATCTGACGGTTTAGATCGTGTCGCGCGGCCCCCCACTTCGCATCGCCCCATATACTGCTCCGATTTGGCAGAGCCGATGAGTTATCAAATGCAGTGTTAAGGGTTTTCGGGTCCGCGGACCCATTCCACTGTTAAAACCGCCGATTTGGGTTCCGCCGATGGGTCGGACCCGAAATAAAATAAAGAGGGCCTGTATAACTTATTGGGTCCGATGGGTTTCGGCGTTTCTATGTGGCGACCCCATGACCCCGCCGATAGAGAATTACCGAGTTAATCTCAGCCACCCATTCAGGCCCAGAGATCAACGACCCATATTTAATCGCATCACTCCTATATGGCTCCGACCAGCGGAGCTGAAAAGTAATAAAGCGCGATATAAAGGCATATCAGGTCCGAAAGGGTCCGCACTGTGTGCTCCTATATCCCGGAGCCGAAAAATATTAAAGGGCACTTTTAAAGGATTTCAGGTCCGCATATTGATTTTGTTAAAATCCGCCGATATGAAATCGCCGACGGACCGGACCCGATCTCCATAAAGAAAGGGCATATAAGCATTTCGGGTCCGCCAGATTCATCGCTATTTGGAGGTTTTATGTGTTGGGACCAATGGTCTGCCCCGATGCGAGTTAGCGCTAGCCGTTGGATCTGCCTTGGCACGATCCAACGGCCAGGATTTAATCTCCGCTACAGTGCCGCTCCCGCCTATGTTTTTCACGAATTTTACATAGAAATTGGTCTTTTTTCTGTGTAAAAGAAAAGACGGCATTTGTTCATATTTTCACATATATGCACGCGCCCGGCTCCCAATAAGGGAATTCATGCATCCCTAAGCTTTCTGAGATCGCTCCAAGGCCCAGTTTTGCTTCAGATAGCCAGTTTCGGCCTCGGTACAGTCAGCAGCATACAAATCCTCCTTTTTGCGGCATTTTTTGCAAGGTTTAATGCTATTTTTGATCGGCCAAGCGCTGATTGCACCCAAAGGCCACGGAGGACATTAGCAGCAGTTATTTTTGCATTAAAAGGCAGAAGGGGGCGATGGGACAGTTTAAAGAGTATCAGCGGTGAGAAAAGGCCCAGATTCAGTGCCAAAGTGTATCAGGATGCGGCAAAGAGTATCAGTCTAGTTTTTCAAAGCAGATGAAAGAAAAGCAAGCCCAGCAAAGTCAACAAAGCATCATTCAACCATTAAGGCTCACCAACACTTCTTTGTTGCTTTAAAGCCACATAAAGGCATAGATGAAGGCTTTCAAGGCAGAGTTATTGCAGAGACATTGTTCCCAATCATATTTTTGGAGCAGCGCTGCTTCCTTAAATGCATAGTTATCACACAGAGGACAGCGCGTGGCTCAAGGCACTCTTTCAGTCCATTTTTGAAGCTGCAGGACCCTGTGCAGCCCTAAAGAGTCATTTTGATAAGGCTGCTGCCTTATGTGCAGCTGTTTAGATATTTTATTGCATTTATTTCCAGCACAACTTGGCATTAGAAGCAGTTATTGCATAGATCTCTTTCGGCTCTGTTTTGATAGATATTTTGAGATATTTTCTCCCTTGACACCTGTTCAAGGGATGTTTGTAAATATTTTCTATTTAAACAACCCTCTGTATTTATGTAAAGGGTTGGTTGGTCGATAACTTCCTCTCTAGACTTGCACTGTATTTTCTGAGAGTCTCTATAATCAAAGATCGTTGAATGTTTGGGAGATGAACTGGCTGTTGTGTTTTAATGAATGAAGAGTGACTATGGAATCCTAATGCTTCTACATAGCCCAATAAGTGTTTCTCATCTCTATTTACATTTTATATGTTTTATGCCATCATTGTTTCACTATCTAAAATAGCAGAAAGAAAGAATAGTTCAGAGCTCACTTAGTTGTATTATGTTCTCAATTTCTGTGATTTATCTATGTTTACCTCTGAATTAGTCCTGAATATGAATACTGATTGGCTCATATTTACACTAGTTCCTTCATATATGAATGTTGTTTAGGAATCCTTGATTGCTCCTATATAAATTTTCATTCACCTTCCCTCTGTTAGCATAATGAGAGCTACTTAGTTGCCTTTCATTCACTGACCTTCATTCCATCCTTATTCTATCTTGATATTGTTTTATGTGTAGCTATCCTACTCTGTATTCCTCTTGTGACCAAGAAAATGCAACAGCAAGCCTAATCCATGACTCCATGCCCAATGGTTTGAACTTCTCACACTATGCATCCCCACTCTGTTTGAAAGAATCCCCCATCCCACCAAACATAAACAAAACCCCCTTGAACTCATCAGCTAGCCTAATATCATCTTCAACAAAGCTAAATTATAAAGAGAGAGCCCTCTCTAATTGCAGGTAGGGTAGGACCTACAGTCCAAAGATTGGTTTGTGGTTACCTCGGCCGTATCCTTTAAGGAGCTTTAAGGAAAACTTGAGTGATAACATAATGGCGACTCCACTGGGGAAAATCCTCAGATAATTTCACAAATCAAGGTGGAAAGCTCCACTGGGAAGGAACCAGACCTTCAAAAGTTTCTTTCTAACCCTTATATTGAAAATCCCCAAAAAACAAGCTAGAAGTTGGCTCCCAAAAAGAATTCACGTTATACAAGGTCAAATCCAGACCCAAATCCCCCAGCAGCTTTTGAAAATCCCAATATAATCCCAAGGAACCTCAGGAAGCTAGAGCGAAGAGAGGATTTTGCTGATAATAGTCCTGAAGCATTTCACCCACGCTGTGGCCCAACCCCTGTCAAAGTTTTATTTCGTTCAACCCCTAGTTCCCCTTGTTCTTCATCCACCTCTCAAAGCACTCCTTCCACACCTCCATTCACTACACATACTACCACTACTACTCCTATTATCCCAGTTGTTCCTATTGTCCCTCTTATCCATGTGAATATGGCTAACAGATATGCACCTTTGCAATTACCTATTAATCCTAGAGCTATGCCTCAGGATTACCAAACTAAAATCACATATTTTGATGGCACAAGTGCCTGCACAACCCTTCAGCATACAAAGAAAATGCAGGATTACTTTGAAAGCTATGAGATTGACGATGATGGTGTGAGAATGAAGATTTTTGTCCAAAGTTTGACAGGTGATGTCAGGACTTGGTTTAGAGCACTCCCAGCCAATTCCATAGCAGACCCAGAAGCCTTATACCATTCATTTATCAACAGATGGGAGAAAAAGAAAGATTCCTTGCACATACTAGCTGAATATGATACAATCAAAAGAGGTCCACAAGAAACAGTCTTGGACTATTGTGCAAGGTTCAATAGCATGTATAATGCTATCCCACAAAACTTAAGGCCCCCACCTGACCTTGACTTATATAAATTCCCTGATGGATTCGACCCAAATATGGCCTACCAATTAAAAGAAAGAGCCCCTAACAGCCTTGCAGACATGCAAAACGTGGCTGTCACTGTGGAGGCAAATTTAATTGCCAAAAGAAACAGAGCTAGAACTGAGAGAAGAACCACCTTCAAGGAAGAGCCCTCAGCCTTAGATCAAAAGCTAGATGCTATTATCAATGGCATGCATAGGCTGGGAGACAGAGTAGAGAGTGTTGAGAGGAAATCATCATGGGAAGGACAACAGCCCAATACCATAAGGAACCCAAATTTCAGGAACACTCAGAACTCAAACGCTGGTAGATCTAGCCCAGACCGTGATATAAGGCCTCCTTTCCAAGAAAATTATACAGAAGCATCCACATCTAGTGATGCCATAGAGGACACTCACATGAACTTGGTGGATTTGAAGGGTGAGTAACAAATTTTCCTAACTCAACAAGACCAAGATGAGCATGACTTTAATCAATTTCAGACCCAGTCAGGTGAGTCTTTTGACTTCAAACAAGGTTATGATTCAGCTGTTTATGAAGTGCACAAACAATATAAACTGAGAAATAGAACAATTGATGTAACCGAGCCCATTAAACAGAAGGAAACAAAGCAACCCAAGGAGATTAAGGACAGAGCTGCTTCCACAGAACCGACCAAACAAACAATCCCAGATTCGAAAGAAGTCACAATAGAGGATATAACAGACACACCAGACATGCAGCCCTCTAATGATCAGCCTCTGCTACCTTTGTCCTCAAAGGAAAATGTAAATAGAACTCCTAAAAGCCTTCCCAAAACAGAAATACCGCAAGGTACCACTCACCATAACACTGCTAATCAAGAGGAAAACGCAGAAAATACACTTGAAAAGGGGAAATCTGCTATTGCCAACACAAAGACTCCATTGGAGAAACCATTCAAATTAGAAGCAGAAATAAGCAAACTTAAGATTTCCATCCCCTTATCTGAACTTGCAAAGCATGATGTGTATAGGCAACAAATCCAAAGATCACTGCAAATGCCAGAGAAAAGGGATGATGTGAATGTTTTAGATGATACACCTGAGTTGCTTTTTGGTCCAGAAGTCGATGGCAAATCAACACATGGAGCTGTTCTACCCTTTTATGTCAGTCTGCACATACATGATAAAGTTTTACATAATGCAATGTTTGACTCAGGTGCCTCACACAACCTTATGCCCAAAACTGTAATGGAGAAGCTAAACCTTGATGTAACAAGACCCTACAAAGATCTATTCTCCTTTGACTCAAGTCAGGTCAACTGTTTAGGCTTAATCAAAGACTTATGTGTCTCCTTAGTCCAATTTCCCAACAAGACAATCCTAATGGACGTGGTGGTTGCTGACATCCCACCAAAGTATGGCATGCTCTTGTCAAGATCTTGGGGGGCAAAACTCCAAGGATCTCTCCAATTAGACCTCTCCTATGCCACTATTTCAGTCTTTGGGCAACCAAAGAGACTATATAGAGAAACACTGATGAAGTATGTGGTAAGTAGTGAGGAAAAGCCCTAGAATTTCCCTATCTATTCAATCCATTCTGATATGGATTCTTTTATTTTGTTTAATGATGAAACAAGTCCTCCAACTAATCAGAGGCCTTTGCCTTTAGAACAAGAAACATGCATCAATCAAGAATCGGTTGCTCATACCCAGGAAACTGTCAAAACAGTCAGCACAACCAGCATACAAGAAGAACCACATGAAGCACAAAACCTAGGTCTGCCCAATCCTAAAATGACTGAAACTCTTAATATCAACCACACGCAAGAAATCACATGGTATTTAGAGTTTGATGGTTCTGTTAATAAGCTAGGAGCAGGGGCAGGAATATGGATTCACAATACACATAATAGCCATGCAGAGGGTCATGCTTACAAACTTAAATTCATATGTACCAACAACATGGCAGAGTATGAAGCTCTCCTTTTAGGCCTTAAACTGCTCAAAGCTCTAGGAGCTGCAAAGGTGTCCATTCTAGGTGACTCAGACCTAGTAATCCAACAAATGAAAGGCAACTTTGTTACCAATGATAGAAGGCTAAGAGCTTATAGGACTGTTGCCACTGCAATACTTGATACCTTTACTGAATCCAAACTTGCTAAGATTCCTAGAAGCAATAACATGCATGCTCACAACCTAGCTACTTTTGCTAGCACTTGCAAGCTTCCTTCTGAGCCCAATCACCACTTTACTACTGAGATAAAGCACAGGCCTGCTGTCCCTAACAATGTTAAGGATTGGCAAGTGTTTGAGGATGATGCTCAAATCAACAATTTTCTTACCTTACAGCATGATTTTTCAGGCTTAAACATTGATATGGATGCTATGGATGATCCACTGCAAGCAATAAACCAAATCCAGCAAACTGTAACAGTTGAAACAACTAGAAAATTGCTACAGCCAACCATCTTTGATGAAGAAAACATAGAAGAGCTGAAACAGATGCATTTGGAGGAAATAGCCAAAACAGAGGCCGAAATCATTGATTTAAAGGATAACTTTCTGCCTGCTGGCCTCACTCCGTTAGAAGATATGTTTGATGCAAATGATGTGCCCAAAAAGCCAAAAATGCAGCCTATAAACACTGCCATAGAAGAACACAACATTGGGACAGAAGAGAAGCCCAAAATGATCAAACTATCTCAATCTTTGCCGCCCGATCAAAAGCCCAAATATGTTGATTTGTTCAAAGAATTCCAAGATGTATTTGCTTGGAGTTATGAGGACTTGAAGTCCTATGACACCTCAATTATTCAACATACCATTCCCTTAAAGCCAAATCAAAAGCCCTTCAAACAGAACCTGAGGAGAATCAATCCTGTGCTTCTCCCTTTAATTGAGAATGAAGTGAAAAGAATGTTTGAAGCAGGTATCATAGCACCCATTAGATTTTCTGAATGGGTATCCAATCTTGTTCCCACAAGAAAGAAAACAGGTGAGATTAGGCTTTGTGTAGATTTGAGAAACTTAAACCAAGTTTCCCTTAAAGACCACTACCCATTGCCCAAAATGGACCACATCCTACAAAGAGTAGTGGGGTCATCTAGAATCTCTTTGCTAGATGGCTTTTCAGGTTTTAATCAAATACTTGTTCACCCGGATGACCAAGACAAGACAGCATTTACCACACCGTGGGGAACATTTAAATATGTGAAAATGCCTTTCGGCCTAAAGAACGCAGGTGCCACCTTTCAAAGGGCCATGGACATTGCATTTGCCAAGGAAATCCATGATTTCTTGGTTGTCTATCTTGATGATCTTACCCCTTTCTCCAAATCTGATCAAGAGCACCTAAGACATTTGAGAGAAGTGTTCCTAACATGTAGGAAATATGGCATTTCCTTGAACCCCAAGAAGTCTTTATTTGGCCTTGAAGAAGGCAAATTACTTGGACATATCATTTCAAAAGATGGGATTAGAATTGATCCAAAAAGGATCCAGGCCATTCTCCAAATCCCATATCCAAGAAACATAAAAGAGCTGCAAGCATTCCTAGGAAAGATCAATTTCCTAAGGAGATTTATCCCAAATCTAGCCGAGCTGATAAGACTGTTGAGCAACATGTTAAAGAAGGATGCCAAGGTAAAATGGTCTCTTGAAACCAAGCAAGCATTTGAAAGTATCAAAGTTGCCTTAACTCAAGCCCCGGTCCTCACAAGTCCTCAATTTGATAGGGACTTTATCATATTTTCATTTGCATCTAATAATACCATAGCTGCTGTACTATTGCAAAAGGATGACCAAGGAAATGAAAAGCCAATTGCTTTTTTCAGCCAAGCCTTAAGAGATGCACCCCTGAAGTACCAAATCATGGAGAAGCAGGCCTATGCCCTTGTTAAAGCAATCAAAGACTTCAGAATTTACATTTTATATTCACATGTGATTGCCTATGTCCCAAATGCTGTTGTAAAAGACATATTAACCCAAGAAGGATTAGAAGGAAAAAGAGGCAAGTGGATTGCTAACATTCTTGAGTATGACATAGAAATAAAACCAACCAAGCTAATAAAGGGACAAGGTTTAGCCAAACTGATGTCCGAAACAAACTTTCAAGCCTTAGACATCAACCAACTGGACAATGAACAGGAGCTGGCAACTCCACAGATCAGTGACACCTTTTTGCAATCCCCATGGTATGCTGATATATGCTTTGTATTATTAAACCTGTTTGCTCCCCCAGGATTGTCCAGGACCAAGAAGAGATTTTTAAGAATGACGGCTTTGAAATTTTGTGTCTTAGATGGTGCTTTATTTTGGAAGAATCATGAAGGCGTATTGCTTAATTGTTTGACCATGAATGAAACTAATAATGTCATGAAAGAATTCCATGCAGGGGACTGTGGAGGACATCTATATTGGAAGTCCACTGCTGATAAAATTTTAAGGGCTGGTTTCTATTGGCCCTCTTTTTTTGCAGATGTAAAGAAGTTTGCTATCTCATGTCACAAATGCCAAATCTTTGAGGGCAAAAGAAAGCTATTGCCCTTGCCTCTTAAGCCCATCTCAACCGAAAAGCCTTTTCAACAATGGGGTCTTGACTTCATTGGAGAAATCCATCCCTCTTCCTCAGGCCAGCATAAGTGGATTCTAACTGCCACCGACTATTTCACCAAGTGGATTGAAGCCATTCCATGCAGGCAGGCCAATGACACCACCATTATCCAATTCCTTGAGTGCAATATCCTGTCTAGATTTGGCTGCCCTGAGAAGATCATCACTGACAATGCCGCTGCTTTCAAATCCAAAAAGATGATCAATTTTTGCCATAAATTCCATATCACTTTAGACCATTCCACAACCTATTACCCTCAAGGTAATGGCTTAGCCGAGTCATCTAATAATAGCCTGATCAGTATCATTAAGAAGACCTTGGAAGAAAGTAAGAAGAACTGGCATAAAAAGCTCACCAATGCCCTTTGGGCAGACAGGCTTTCGACAAAAAAATCAGTTGGGATGAGCCCTTATGAGCTAGTATATGGCATGGAGGCCAGATTTCCTTCATCACTGGGCATTCCTATTATCAAGCTACTGCAAGAGATTCAAGCTGAGCCAAATGATATACAATGGAGGATAAATCAAACAATTCATTTGCAGCAGACAAGAGAGCAGGTCTATGACAGAGCTCAAATTATGCAAGAGAAGCTCAAAAGGATGTTTGATAAGAGGACTAAAGCTGAGAATTTCTGTGTTGGCAACAAAGTTATAAGGTGGGACTCACAAAGAGAAGACAAGGGAAAACATGCAAAATTTGATTTCCTTTGGAGAGGGCCATTTGTTATTTCTGTTGTTCAGGGAAATAACACATATTTCCTCAAATCTGTAGAGGGTAGCACTGCTGAAGAAGGCCCTGTAAATGGCCGTATGCTGAAGCATTATCATGATCCCTTTTGTTGAACATAACGCAACTTTGTATATATCTCTTTGTACATTGATATTTGTATATATTAGCACTTTTGTTTTTTATTTTGCATAAACAGTCTGATTGTTAAAGGAGCAGCAACAAAGTTTGTGAAGACACAGTCAATGCAAGTCCTCTATTTTTAATCTCCGTCTCTGCAGTAATCTCAGCAAAACAGCAAGAGCAGCGCTGTCATATCACAGTGATTTATGTTAAAGAGAAGTTGTTTGCAGCTTGTAGTCTTCAAGTCAACAGTATCAAAAAGAAAGGAGGATTTTTAGTTTACTTCAGCACCCTTTCAAAGACAAGAAAAGAAGAGCTCCAGTTTTATTCCCTTTTTGTGTTTATTTCACAAGGCAGTGCTCAAGCAAAAGTGTATGCAATATCAAGCACGCAGAAGAAAGTAGGCGATGCTTTATTTTTCATAGTGTTTCAGATAAGGAGGAGTGCTGCATTCAAAAGTTAAAGTTCTAGTCATTCAGCAGTTAGCACAGAAGAAACTTTCAAATAACAGCAACTACAGAGGATCAAGGCATTCTGACCTGCTGTTCTTGGCTTATCACAAGGAAAAGCCATCCCCAAGTGGAGCCACTATTAGCCTCCTGCTGCAGCAGGTTAATCATCTTTCATGATCGACATTTTTACATGCCAAATATGTCATACTTTGCTTGTTGCAATGCTCCATATTTGCTACAGATGGCCAGAGAAATATCCATGAGAGTGTGCTAGTCTAAATGCCACTGCTGTGTTCCAGTTTTGATGAGTAATCCATTTTGATCAGTTTTCAAGTATAGGGAGGTCCAAACAGCTTAATCTTGGTCTCCCTAGGTTTCAATTTCCTGTTGTAGAATATAGAGAATGAACATCTGTCTAAACAGCTTAATCTTGGCAGATTTGTAGATAGGTAGAGAAACAAGGATGCTCAACAACTTAATCTGAGCCCCTGGATGCAATAAGTGTAGTTGTAGATAGGAGGACAGCAAGAAGAAAAGAACAAAAAGCTGGGTATGCTAGTTCAAGTGCACCCAAACCAAAAAGAAGAGAAAATGCTAGGTGAATAGGTCGGGTAGGTAGCTTTGTGGTTGCAAAATCATGGCTTGTGATCCATTTCATATTGTCAAGTGTTATATCTATCATATCACAAGTTGAAGGTGATTTTTCAGTTGGAGGACTTCAAGAAATGCATGTCTAACTTCCCCTTCTCCCTCTTTCCCAAATCACTCACTAACTTCCCCTAAAAGAGGTCAAGATCTGCTTGATACCTCTTAGATTCATCATTCTCCATATCATCTGCCTTGGTGAAGATCTGCTTCACTAAAGGAATGTTCACATTTCTTCTATCAGTCATTTTCCCCCATTGATAGCCTAAGACTTCATTCTTAGCGCTTTTTCTCATCATTATCATATTAACTACTAACTTTATTATGTAACTCCCTATTTCTTTTCCCTTCCCCTACCAAAACTATCTCTATAACTCCCCTATATACTTATCCCCTCCCCTTGGTTGAAAAATAACCATATACATCCTTGGGAATTGCTAAGTTTATCTGAAACTCAGCAAGAACCCTCATTGACCCCTCTAACCATCTTCCAAATGCATAAGGACTCATTCCTTTGCATAGTTTCCCTTCATATGTATAAAAATCATCTCTTTGGCCTTGGTTTGCCTTTATAAGGCATGAAACCCTCTTTGGCCACTAAACCCCTCTCAAAACCACATCACTTTCCCCCTAAGTGCCTTTGGACTCCTTCCAAGGCATAAGAATACAAAAGCCATGCAAAAACCATGAAAAACCTTCAAAAAAGGATAAAATCCTCCCTTTTTGGCTATCGGACCCCTTTCGATGCCTTAGAATCCATGCCAAACTATAAAGGAACCCTTTCGATTTCCCAAAGGGCTTGGCAGTTCACAAAAACATGGGTCCGATATAATAAAGTTTCATTTGGACCCCCTCCGATGCGATATCGCTATCGGGAGGGGGCAATCATATGTTTAAAACATCATATATAACCCCTCCGAATTCATTTGCCTTGCCTTTTCATAAAAAGCGTGCTCCGTTGAGATAAAGATCTGTTTGATCCCCCTCCGATGCGATATCACTATCGGGAGGGGGCAGTGGCATATATAAGCGAAAATGGCTAAGTCTCAAGGCATGGGGCATAGTGCCGATGGACCTGAAAACATATAAAGTGGACCGGTAATAGTATATCGAGTCTGCCATATTTCGGCGATCACATATATGCTCCCCTCCAGTCCCTCCGACTGCCGATTCGCCGACGGATCCAGGACCGTTGGATCGGGCCCCAGATCTGACGGTCCAGATCTTGTCGCACGGCCCCCCACTTCGCATCGCCCCATATACTGCTCCGATTTGGCGGAACTGATGAGTTATCAAATTCAGTGTTAAGGGTTTTCGGGTCCGCAGACCCATTCCATTGTTAAAACCGCCGATTTGGGTTCCTTCGATGGGTCGGACCTGAAATAAAATAAAGAGGGCCTGTATAACTTATCGGGTCTGATGGGTTTCAGCGTTTCTATGTGGCAACCCCATGACCCCGCCAATAGCGAATTGCCGAGTTAATCTCAGCCGCCCATTCAGGCCCAGAGATCAACGGCCCATATTTAATCGCATCACTCCTATATGGCTCCGACCAACGGAGCCGAAAAGTAATAAAGCGCGGCATAAAGGCATATCGGGTCCGAAAAGGTCCGCACTGTGTGCTCCTATATCCTGGAGCCGAAAAATATTAAAGGGCAGTTTTAAAGGATTTCGGGTCCGCATATTGATTTTGTTAAAATCCGCCGATATGGAATCGCCGACGGACCGAACCCGATCTCCATAAAGAAAGGGC
Organism: Pinus tabuliformis; assembly: GCA_031772625.1. Taxonomy (NCBI): domain Eukaryota; kingdom Viridiplantae; phylum Streptophyta; class Pinopsida; order Pinales; family Pinaceae; genus Pinus; species Pinus tabuliformis. The sequence continues at coordinate 1,399,145,723 of CM062819.1, forward strand.
ATGTAAGCATTTCGGGTCCGCCAGATTCATCGCTATTCGGAGGTTTTATGTGTTGGGACCAATGGTCCGCCCCGATGCGAGTTAGCGCCAGCTGTTGGATCTGCCTTCGCGCGATCCAACGGCCAGGATTTAATCTCCGCTACAGTGCCACTCCCGCCTATGTTTTTCGCGAATTTTACATAGAAATTGGTCTGTTTTCTGTGTAAAAGAAAAGGCGGCATTTGTTCATATTTTCACATATATGCCCGCACCCGGCTCCCGATAAGGGAATTCATGCATCCCTAAGCTTTCTGAGATCGCTCCAAGGCCCAGTTTTGCTTCAGATAGCCAGTTTCGGCCTCGGTACAGTCAGCAGCATACAAATCCTCCTTTTTGCGGCATTTTTTGCAAGGTTTAATGCTATTTTTGATCGGCCAAGCGCCGATTGCACCCAAAGGCCACGGAGGACATTAGCAGCAGTTATTTTTGCATTAAAAGGTAGAAGGGGGTGATGGGACAGTTTAAAGAGTATCAGCGGTGAGAAAAGGCCCAGATTCAGTGCCAAAGTGTATCAGGATGTGGCAAAGAGTATCAGTCCAGTTTTTCAAAGCAGATGAAAGCAAAGCAAGCCCAACAAAGTCAACAAAGCATCATTCAGCCATTAAGGCTCACCAACACTTCTTTGTTTCTTTAAAGCCACCTAAAGGCATAGATGAAGGCTTTCAAGGCAGAGTTATTGCAGAGACATTGTTCCCAATCATATTTTTGGAGCAGCGCTGCTTCCTTAAATGCATAGTTATCACACAAAGGACAGCGCGTGGCTCAAGGCACTCTTTCAGTCCATTTTTGAAGTTGCAGGACCCTGTGCAGCCCTAAAGAGTCATTTTGATAAGGTTGCTGCCTTATGTGCAGTTGTTTTAGATATTTTATTGCATTTATTTCCAGCACAACTTGGCATTAGAAGCAGTTATTGCACATATCTCTTTTGGCTCTGTTTTGATAGATATTTTGAGATATTTTCTCCCTTGACACCTGTTCAAGGGATGTTTGTAAATATTTTCTATTTAAACAACCCTCTGTATTTATGTAAAGGGTTGGTTGGTCGATAACTTCCTCTCTAGACTTGCACTGTATTTTCTGAGAGACTCTATAATCAAAGATCGTTGGAATGTTTGGGAGATGAACTGGCTGTTGTGTTTTAATGACTGAAGAGTGACTATGGAATCCTAACACTTTTACATAGCCCAATAAGTGTTTCTCATCTCTGTTTACATTTTATATGTTTTATGCCATCATTGTTTCACTATCTAAAATAGCAGAAAGAAAGAATAGTTCAGATCTCACTTAGTTGTATTCTGTTCTCAATTTCTGTGATTTATCTATGTTTACCTCTGAAGTAGTCCTGAATATGAATACTGATTGGCTCATATTTACACTAGTTCCTTCATATATGAATGTTGTTTAGGAATCCTTGATTGCTCCTATATAAATGTTCATTCACCTTCCCTCTGTTAGCATAATGAGAGCTACTTAGTTGCCTTTCATTCACTGACCTTCATTCCATCCTTATTCCAGCTTGATATTGTTTTATGTGTAGCTATCCTGCTCTGTATTCCTCTTTTGACCAAGAAAACGCAACAGCAAGCCTAATCCACGACTCCATGCCCAATGGTTTGAACTTCTCACACTATGCATCCCAACTCTGTTTGAAAGAATCCCCCATCCCACCAAACATAAAAAAAACCCCCTTGAACTCATCAGCTAGCCTAATATCATCTTCAACAAAGCTAAATTATAAAGAGAGAGCCCTCTCTGATTGCAGGTAGGCTAGGACCTGTAGTCCAAATATTGGTTTGTGGTTACCTCGGCCGTATCCTTTAAGGAGCTCTAAGGACAACCTGAGTGATAACAGTACCTTGAGGTTCATTATCATTATCGGTGATTCCTCTCACATCTGTTAACAGCTCACATTATAAGCTGGTAATCAGGTGATGTCTTTCCATGTTCGACTTCATAACATCTTTTCACATGGATCGACTTGTACATTAGGCAAAGATTGAATGAGTTTGAAGACCCTGGATCTAGTTTCATTCATTCGGGCTGCGATATATTCAAGAATATAAAGACATCAATTGTACACAGAAGTTGCACAGATGATCATCCAAGCTAGGGATGATGACTCTACATGTAAAGAATCACTAGTCTACAATTGCAGATGATTATCTGTCCTATGTACATGAAAATGAATTTATAAAGCTGAGCATGGGAATTCCCACCTATTAAGTTTTAGGTATGTTCTATGCTAGAGAAATTTATTTAATTTCTTTTTCCATATTAGCAATCACATCAGCATAAAGTAAACTGTAGATAGAACATGAATATAAATCACAAAAGACAAGCCAAGACAAGAGGACACAAGATGTGGCGCTAGCCAGGGACAAACCCCACAATGTGTGGGGAAACCCTTGATCAATTCTTCTTTTATGTTCTTCAAAGTTCAGCAGATAAAGAGAGAGAGAGAGAGAGAGAGAGAGAGAGAGAGAGAGATAGTACATTTACAATAGACATCAACACTTTGACTTATCTAGATCTAGCATAGATCATTTCATATAATGATGAGATCAGTTGAAGACATTTTGCTTCAACTGATTCTCCAAGGTGATGGCTTCACCTATCATAGTACTACATCTAGATCCACTTGTTGCATCACTGCATATGACGCCATGCTGCAATAGTTGTGATTATGTTACCCATGTCCATGATCTGATCAAGCTGCTGCCCTTCATGTTCATGATCTTATAATGTTGCTTATGCATCATCATCATGTTGTCCTATATGTCCATTGTCTTATGATGTTTCCCTTCATATTCATGATCTTATAATGCTACCTCATGCATCATCATCATGTTGTCCTATATATCCATGATCTCATGCTGCTGCCCTTCATGTTCATGATCTTATAATGCTGCCTATGCATCATCATCATGTTGTCTTATATATCATTGTCACATCATAGCCATATAAATCACTATCATACAAGAATTACTTCCATGCATCAAGAAACATTGTCCAAATATCACTAAAGTCACTACGCAAACATTATTGTCATAGGAACAAGTATCTCTTCCATATATCATCTCCATTCATCACTTGTCAAGAGAACAATATCACTGCTATGCATAGTTTTCATAAAAGTAAGTGACACTACAATAAGTGCAGAAGATCACTGTCAAAAAACTTTGTCATATTGTCATATTTCACTGTCATACGTACAGAAGGTGGGGTCTGATAATAAGCCCACTTGACTACCCTTAAGCTCTTCCATATATCCATTTTTAAGACTCCAAATCATCTGCCTTCTAGCACCCATTATTGTCCCTCTCAAGGGACTATACTTGGAGCTTTACCAAGAATCTTCTTACAGCCCATTATACCAGAATTGCAAACTATCTAATCTGGACCATAATATCTGGCAAATTCATCATTATAAAAGACAAGCACATACCTGTGATAGATGTCATATTTCTGTCCACAAATACATTTTGACCAATGCAGAGGATCCTAAAATTTTGGCCCTAGTTAGGGCTTTCTGTGGCTGCTATGACAACCCTACTATACAACCTTCAAACCTCTTTAATTCCTACGTTGATGGTGAAGGGTACTGCGGCCTTCTTCCTGCTCCTTGCTGGGCCTCTCAGCCCTCTCAAAACAGAATTTTGTCCCATTGTAAAACTCAAAATCACTCAGCGGCCTGTGCATAGAGAATAACCCTTGCCCTTATGCCAAGAACTCCTCTTTACAAGTTCGGCTAGCCTCCTTCCTTACTTGGCCAATCAGATCATAAAAAAAAGACATAGAAATACTCCTCTTTGCACTTTGGCCAGAGCTCTTAAGCCTGTGGATACCTCTTCATCGCTGCGACTTGACTCTTCAAGACTGCGACCTCATTTCCTTATGACTACGGCTTCCTTTACTGCCTAAACATATCCTCTACAACGGCATTGTATATCTATCCATTACAACGTGTATATCATTGATAGCGTATATGCTGCTCTATGACACAAAGGCATCCATTGACTTTGATTAAGGTTGCTTAAATCAACGTATTAGTTCATGACTGTGTTCTCCATCACGACATCATCATACTAGGCCAGCGTAATCCATAGTGTATCTCCTTCTCCAAAAACCCAAGACGTGGAGAGGATATCACTTGAAGAGAGTTACCAAATGACTTCAAACCTTCTTATATTTATACCAAAATGTATAGGTTGAATAGACATGACGTTTGGGCTTCTTGAGCCTACATAAGTTGTTGGTCGGCTATGTAATAAATCCATAATTACAATAAATTCATATATCCATAAATACTTATTGGAATCGGATGATATTTAGATCAATCCTACACATCTCGATGAGAGGGATCCAATAAAAATATCAGCTGCCATAAATAAGCTGACCCACATGGAGTTTGGCCCTAGTTGCCAATTTAACACTCCCTCTCAACTAGGGAGAACTCCATCTGGTGATCCATAAGTCTGACTGTACTATCTCTGCCATCAGTTCCCTGCACTGCTCTGCCCAACTCTGCTTAGCTCTACTGGATTTGCTATGCTCTACTCAACTCTGCTGGCTCTGCTAGCTCTACTCTGCTCTGATCAGCTCTGCTGGCTCTGCTCTGCTCTACTCAGCTCAGCTCTGCTGAAATATGAAGAAGAAGAATTGATCGAGAATGTCTCATACCTTTCTCCACTGACCCGAAGTCAGTCTCAGAGTGCGTACCACTGGTCCCAGACCAGTCTCAACCGACTCGAAGTCAGCGTCATAGTATGTACCACTCTCACTGGTCCCAGACCAATCCTAAACTAACATGAAGTCAGTCTCAAAGTATGTACCATTGGTCCCAGACCAGTCTCAACCGACCCGAAGTCAGCGTCATAGTAAGGTACAACTCCTACCACTAGTCCTAGACCAGTATCATTGATCCCAGATCAATGGAGGTCATCCTAGCGTCGGGAGTACGGTAGATACAACAATGCATCCATCAGTACTACTATGGTCCCTAACTTCATTTCCCTGCTCATTGATCAGATGAGAGGTACCTCCCATGAGTCCTAGACTGCATGGATAGGATGCCTCAATAGGAGAACTAATCAATCCTATCCTCACAGGAGAACACATCAATCCTACTACAATCACCATGGAGAACACATCAATCCAGGCTTCACAGGAGAACACATCAATCCTGCTACAGTCGCCATGGAGAACACATCAATCCAGGCCTCACAGGAGAACACATCAATCCTGCTACAGTCGCCATGGAGAACACATCAATCTAGGCCTCACAGGAGAAATAGTAATCCTGCTACACAGGAGAGTGAATCATCCTATTCCACAAGAGAGCGAATCATCTTGTCCACAAGAGAGCAAATCACCTTGTTCACAGTGCGCACCACCAGGGGAGGGTGAGTCACCTTGTGGTCGTATGTTGCTCCAGTAAGAACCGCAAGCCCCCCAGAGCTCCCAAAGCTCAATGTATGCAACATGTAGGACCCTTTTACAAAGGTCTCTCAACGACTTCCAAGTCATTCGGGAAAATCACAAATTTGATCTTTCCCCAGGGCTTTGACCTGTACATCATCTCAGTGTGATGGAGCCTCCTTGCTCATCGACTTACCATATCCCAGATAAGGTAGTATTTGATGTCTATCTGCTGGAGCTATCATTGAATACGGGATTCCTCAATAATCGAATCCCACCTCTGGTTGTCATAGAGAATCACAGTGGTATTTCATCATGTGTATAACTCATTGATGATCTTCCCCAACCAGGCAGCTTCATACGATATCATACTCGTAGATATGTATCCGGTCTCGATGGTGCTTATAACAACCGACTTCTGCTTTCTACTTAGAAGCAGAATCCAAAGAGGAACATCACTAAGAAGTGCTCTAATGATCCTTCACACTGCCTACTGTTGTGGGGAAAAGTATCCAACATGGAATGACCCTATCCCACTCTAAGGGTGATAGTTCCTTAGCAACAGCCGAAGCAAAGCTATCTAAGATTACTTCTTTATGACATGCAAAAGAGGAAAGGAAAAGATCCACTTACCGATGTCTTGCGCAAATGGTCGATCCAATCTTCTCTCTTTGCCGCTTGCTCCCAGCTCCTTGTCTTCTCACGGGCCCAGCTACACAAGATCCTGCAAACAAGACGAGAAAAGGAAACTACAAGAAGCATGCATTCATAATTGATTCAAGGATTAGCATAAATCAAATACGCAAGTAAGACAATACATCATTGAAACACAAGCGAATAGAAGAACCTCAAATGCTTTATTAATGGAAGAAAGTAAGGTTCAGGCGGTGATACAACCATAAGAGGCCCAATCCAGCATCACCTTCCCGACGGAAAGAAATCTCCTCTTCACCTCCCTCAAGCAATCACCCAATACTCTCAACTGTAAACCAACAACAATTCTTTGCACAAAATTCCGCCCTCCAGATCCCATGGGATGAGATCCTTATATAGAGTTTTGGAGTGAAGATAAGTCAGCTTGATGTGTGACTGTTGTCCTCTTCAACCCCAGTTGTTCTTCAGTTCTTGAGTCCACTTGGAGATTCTACCTTCCACTCAGAGTTTTAGAACCTCTTACTCTTCACTTAGGCGAATCTTTTGATCCAAGTGTCATTTTGGAAGCTTCCTGGGCACTGACACATTGAGGAAAGATTCCTCCACATGTCCAAACTCGCTCAGCGCAGGTATCCTTTGATGGAGTTGACATTCAGCGCAGGTACACCATGGAGCAGTTGTCATTCAGCGCAGATGCTCAGTGGAGCAGCTGCTTTGATCCAAAATTGACCTGTTTTTGAGTGTTTTTCAGTGGAGAACTGATCTGAAGTGCTGTGGTTTGCTGACCTTGTTCCTCTAGGGGTAGGAACAACATGTTTAGGGACTTTGGATCCCTTAGATTATTGACATTTCATGCTCTATGCTGTAAGGCACAAAAATGTCTATAACAGTTGCCCCCTAAAGTATGAGGTCGTTTATCGGGTGAAATGCTTTATTAGGAGGATCCGAAGTTCATTCAATCGTCGGGAGGTGACCTGTAACAAAATACAATACAATACATTATTTTTCATACTGCTTTCATGATCTAGCTGATGCGGGCATTTCCCATGCTCAGCTTTATAAATACATTTTCTGTACATAAACAGACGATCGTCTGATAGTAGACTGATAATTCTCTGCTTAAATTATCATCCTTTTAGTAGGATGATCATCTGTTGCACATGTCTATGTCTTTATCTCCTGAATATATATCGCAGCCTGGATGGATGAAACTAGATCCGGGGTCTTCAAACTTGTCCGATCTTCACTCTAAGTACAGGTCGATCCATGTGAGAATTTCTTGGAGTCGAACATGGAAAGACATCGCTTGATTACCAGTCAATAATGTAAACTGTTAACAAGCGCGAGAGGAATCACCGATAATGATGATGACCCTCAAGGTACTACAGCACAATTCACGTGGCATGAATATAGGATTTGGCGTCGAACACCACGCAAAGTCTCCCGGTCGAAGGTCATTAATGTATACCTGTCGCCGGAAGTGAGAAACTTGCCATTGAGGCATGCAAGCTTCAAAGTACTGAGGGGGTGTTCCTAGATCAACTTCTTGGATAATGAGCTGATGTCGACAAGAAGCGATCTGTCAAAGGAGGGCCTTAATGAATCCCACATCAGTGACACGGAACGGAGCTAGTAATTGTGATGATGGTGAAAACGATATGTGAAATATGATTCAGGGTGGCGGTCATGAAAGGAGGAAAGATGATGTATGGCAGTGGATGGGACCCGGTTGACACTCTCTGAATGACATCTCTTGAACATATAACGACACTGATGTGATGGATCGGTAGCATTACCCCAAATGTGGGTGGTATGGCGAGACCATGGTGAAGGGACCGGTGAATGAAAACAACCCAACCCGATGTTTTTACGGAGGCAAAAGTGTCATGTTCAAGAGCGACTTGCTACCATTAAGCTTTGAGGTTCTCCCAATTTTTCCCCAGTCATTTCTGACCAGTACCTCTTTATTTTTGTCAAGCTTGAGGAGGATAACATATGCTTGTTCTATAACCTGCCCTTCGGGCAAGCCCATCGCTATATTTTAACGAGCCTAGTGATAGGGAAACTCGTTCTCGTCTAAAGACAAGTTTGTCGCTATTCAGTATTTTTAACGAGCCTAGCGACAAAGACAACTCGGTCCTTTTCATTTTTAGAGAGTCTAAAAAGGGTACATAAAGTTAACTCCAAAGGTCCTTTTTCGTCATCTAATCCCTTAAGTCCGAAAAAGTATAAAACAATACAGAAGGGATGAATGTTCGATAGCTTTATCGAGCTGAACTAGACAAGCGCTCGATCTTTTTGTGCAATAATCCCTCAGGTCCAAAAAGATTAAAATCTAGAGGAGGGATAGCTCTTCCGGTCCCTTTAACGAGCTGGAAGGCCAAAACTCGGCAAACTTTTCATTTTTTACGAGTCAGTGAAAAGAGCTCAAAGAAGACTTGTATTTTGAGGAACGAGTGATAAACAGGGATAGCAGCAGATTCCAGGTACAGGTTGGAATTTTCCAATCACGGCAGTGTCACAAGGATGGCTAGGTGAAATCACTCTTCGCAACTGTTCCTCAAAATAGGTAAAAAATCAAGTGGATGTGAATGATCGGCCAAATGAAAAGTGGAGGTGACGGTGCAAACACGACCAAGGCTTTTTATGGCTGATGAATTTACGGTCTCAAATGGTTATTTACCGGTTCATTTTTTCTGGATGAGCTTGAACTCTGGAGGAAGCTTGCTCACATGCTTATGTTTATTTTTTAACGAGCATGAATTCCGCGTTAAAACTGCTCGGTTTTGCGTTTATTTTTTAATGAGCATGAACTTTGCCAAAACTGCTCGTTTTTGCGTTTATTTTTTAACGAGCATGAACTATGCGCTAAAACTGCTCGGTTTTGCGTTTATTTTTTAACGAGCATGAACTTTGCCAAAACTGCTTGTTTATTTTGCATGCCCCCAGCATCATAATAACGCATGTCAAAGGAGGGTGCCCCCCAAGCTTCATTGCATTCAACTTGGTGGTTGGAATGAAGGTTTACCTTTGAATTTTGAAAAGGGGATTTGTTTCATTTTTTAATGAGGTTGACACAGTAAAAGAACTATCCTCATGACTCCTTGTTTCATTTTTTAACGAGGTTGACACGAGATAAGAACCGTCCTCGGAGCCCACTGTATTTACAGTATTTCCATTAGGGCGATGATCCACGCTGACAAAATATTTAGGAATCTTCCGAATCCGTTGGATATAGAAGATTTCATATTGTAGGTTTCCACTGTGGCTACTTCCGCCAGATTACCCGCCGGCGGTAGGGCAAAAGTACCCATTAAGGCAGGGTCTTTTAGGAGACCTACTCCAATATTTTGGAGCGATTGATTACTTTCATGGATCATTGTGCTGCTTCCCGTAACTTGAGAACTGTTGGGGTGAAATGTTTGTTGGTCGACGATTGTAATTTTTCCTTGAAAAGGAAATACAATCCTCCTGAAGTAGGTCGACACAACTGCAGCCATGGCATATATCCAAGGCCTTCCCAGTAGGATGTTGTAATCGAGGTTTCCGTCGATTACTTCCACATCAACTTCTACTGTTTTGCCCCCCAGTTCAACTTGCAAGTTACTTAAAATCCCGTATGGAGTGTATGATCGTCCATCAAATGCTTTTAATGTCGTTGACGATTTTGACAAGGGTGGTGAGCCTAAAGTTTTCCAGCAACTCATCGACATAAGACATGTAGATGCCCCCTCATCAATAATTGTTCGATGAACAGTTTTTTTGAGGGCTTTCACTTGAATAAGGAAAGCTAGTTGAGCTGGTAACTGAGGGTCATATCCTTTATGATCAAAGGCCACAAGATTGGAATCCATTGGGCCAATCCCACTTATCGCTGATAGTAAAGCTTGCTCTTGGGAGGGGCAATTTTGCGGTACCTCAAGTGTCGACATAGCGGACGGCGATTGGGCCAGGTCCTCTACTATATTATAATTCTGTGCTATTTTTGCACGAGGATTAAATGTCGATTTGTGTACTACTCCCTTTGGCGACTTTATCATTGGTTCAGGAATGATGGGTGGCACGACTTTGGTCAAAGTTGTTGTTGAACTACTAGGTTGTTTATTTGCCTTGTTGTTCAACTGCTTTGGATTCCTGTAATCTTTATTCCTTGTCAAAGCATTATTCTGTTGCTTTGAGGTAGACAACATAAGCACTTGGGATCGGGAAGCATTTTGATTAGCAACCAGATTTTGTCTTGGATTAGGAAACGGATCAGTCAATACTGCTGGGGTTTTTGAACTCTTGAAGAGTTTCTTAACTTCAGCTATATGTGGAAAATCTTTCGTCCAATGATCCTCATCGCATATATGACACCCTGTCAGGGGTTTCCCTTTCCTTTTCTTTTTCTTCTTGCCCCCTGGTTGCTTCAGTTGTTTGCTCTTGTCAGTCGACATGGCATTTACTTCTGAGGCAAGAAGTTCCTCATTTGCATTTTGACTAGAGATTTTGCGTTTGCCAGTCACGCCATTACTGGCGTGAGAGTTAGTATTCGATTTAGGAGGGGGAGGAATTGAAAATTCAGGTCTAGAGGCGTCAGGTATTTTGTCGTAGAGCGTGCCCGACTGAGTATATACTAAGTCTAAGTATTGAGCACGAGCAATGACTTGCTCCTCTGTTACGACTCCTCCCTTGGCCACATCTTCCGTTATAGCCGGAAGTAACGACTTTATAAACCATTCAGCTAACAGCTGATCGGGAACGTAAGTTTTCACCATCCTACGACGACGTCGCCACTCATGTATATGATCAGATATGTGAGTGGTCGTTGTCTGTTTGAAGTTGGTAAGGAGTTCTGTTCCCGTTTCATACCTTATCGGTAATTGAAAATGGGTTAAGAAAGTCGTGGCTAAGGAGCTGAAATTGTCGAAAGAGGCTCTTGGCAATTCAATGTACCATTTAGCCGCTGGACCTGTCAATGTCCTCTGGAAGAGGCGAAGTCTTATCGAATCATCGTTTAGAGTGTTCGATGAACACCACAGATGAAAAGTCATGACGTGATTCGACGGGTCTTCACCTGGATTTCCATTGAATTTAGGAATGTCCGATGGAAGTTTATGCGGAATTGTTGGCCACCAAGGGGCATAAGCAATTGGATCATTCGTCAGTCGGTTTAGATCTGGTAATTCTAGAGTTGCTACAAAGGGAAACTATTGGTTCAGGTTAGGCGAAGCATATCCAGGATAAGATGGTATTGCCTGAGCAATGGGTCTTTGCAGACCAACATAATGCTGACAAATTTGACAAAGTTGATGGGCATAACCATTATAGCATGGTTGCCCATTACTTACAAAGACTTGTTGCTCAGGTCCTTGATATGATTGCTGGAATGGCGGTTGCCGAGATTGAACCAGCTCTGGTTGTTGGACCATTTGCTGTTGACCAATACTGGATGATTGACCAAGATGAGGAGTCACAGTACTTGTTTGAGCCTGAGTCGCTCCAGATAAGGAGGCACTACCCTGAGATTGTGATTGAGCCGCTGAGACAAGAGGTTGTTGTATTACAACAAGTAGCGCTTATACTTGCGACGCATTCGCCATAGCAGGTGTGGTGGGAATATTCGACACAGGGTGTACTGGTTGCATTGAATATGCAACTCCTGATCGTTGAGGCAGTATTGGTACCCAACCGCTGGATGTAATTCCAGTTTGACCTGATCCTTGTTGTAAACTCTCATATGGTTGTTCTCTAGGAGGGAACAATGAAAGAGCATACTGCCCTCCACATGGTGGAAATCCAGTACTTAAAGGGTAAATTGGCCTTTGAAGACACATTGGATCAATTTGTTGAGTTTCAACATAAGAAGTACCAGATGATAATCCGGATGAAGAAATAGGAACTAACCATATTGTCGTCCCTGATTGGACTCCGACTTGTTGTTGACAATTTGCCGGGACAGATGGTATACCAGCGAACATTGTTGGAGTAGCAGCAGGAGGTTCTGCTGCTGCTGTGTCAGACGACACAGTCCTAGATGTCGACGGTTGTTCAGACATATCTAGTCTATCCAAAATATTTCTTAGCGATTCTACAAGAAATTACGATGCCAAAAGACTAACTTCGAAGATCAACGTAGGAATAGGAGGTGATTATGTTACGTTTAAAGTGAATTTTATATGACGACGCTTTAGACACAACTTGCTTTTTCACTTTTTAAGAGTCGAGAAAAAGCTAAAGATGAATCTAGTCTCCTTCGATGTATTAACGAGCCCGAAGTGACAAATGCTCGGATGGACTTTTTCAGTTATAGAGTTTGAAAAAGGCCAAAAGAAACTACTCTGGAGTTCTAGGCAGAGGGTGTGCCAAACCTTTCGCGAAACCACAGAATACGTTTTACGGTACGAGTGGTCGATCTTCGTGAATGCTGTGTTCACTGCATCGCAATCAGTAGGGCAGCCCACACGGCTTCCTATGGATAAAGGCTTTGTTCCTATAGGGGTCTCCCAATATACGCGACGGTACGCGGGAGCACAAATCCGTATTAGTGCTATCGTCCCTCAGGAGGAATCACCCACCTTCGTAGAGATCGACAGTCACTATGTTTAACGACGCCGGAACACGTCTCTACCTAGACCTCTACTGTGTTTCGTTATGTTTCAAAGCGTTGTTATGTAAATTCAGTTCGTTTTAGGTTGATCTTGCTTAGCAGTTTGCCTTTATGGATCACCACATGATGTATAATACAACTCCTAAATGCAGTCTAAGAATGATAAGCAAGCTTTTTCCAATTCTTTCAACTTATAAAAATCTTAACTACTGAGGGAAAAGAAAGACATCATCTTTTCAAACAGATCATAGAGCACACACTGATGCACTTTTCCTAAATCGACATGCAAACTGTCAAAATGCACATGCACAATGCAAGTATTTCTTTTCTTCTTCCTTAATGTTGATGTATTACAAAAAGAAAGCTGTTGTATAATTTCGAATTCAATTTCAAGTGAAAGCAAACAAGTTTTTGTCCAATAATCAAAAGAACACCTTAAGATTCACTCGTTTCGACACAAGAAATACTGAAATTCGAACCATATAACGAAAGCAAATGCTCAAGCAGCTATGAACAACAATAAACTAGCTCTTAGAATCACAACGACACTTTATCACAGGTCTAGATTCAAGAGGCCACAGCAAGACTAGTTCACTTTCGTTATGGGAAACTGTAAACGAATATAAGAAATACAACAAGAACAATCACAGTTTCTTCATACAACTGAGGCGGAATGATGGCAAAGAAAGATAGTTTCGGATGGGTATACAGGTTGACAACAGGCTGCAAAAACAATACTGAAAACTGGGCAACAGAAAGCAGGGAACCCCAGTTGCACAATGCAAAACTGGATCAGCGCAGGTAGAACACTGTCAATCTGACATTCAGCGCAGGTAGCCCCTTCGGGACCTGCGTTGCAGCGCAGGTAGCCTTCACTGCAGCTGCACTGAAGAGAAAACTCTCGTCTCTCTTTGGTTCCGGGTCACAGATTGCTCAAAAATCAATGGTTTTTGGCCAAATCAGAGGCTATCAGTCAAGTATACACTAGAGGATGATTAAAGGAAGATGAACACTATCACAAAGAGCTAATAAGAGTCCTTGTGGATCAGCTCTTCAAATCATAAACATGCCCAGAACTGAGCTAGAGTAGCTGCCCTCTACTTTGCCTTCGAATGATTCGAATGCAGTTCGATTCGGTACTCCCTTTGTTTAAGAAATGAATAGCAAGAAACACAAGCTACCAACAAGACACGATCCCCAGCGGAGTCGCCAGTCTGTTGTGGGGAAAAGTATCCAACACGGAATGACCCTATCCCACTCTAAGGGTGATAGTTCCTTAGCAACAACCGAAGCAAAGCTATCTAAGATTACTTCTTTATGACATGCAAAAGAGGAAAGGAAAAGATCCACTTACCGATGTCTTGCGCAAATGGTCGATCCAATCTTCTCTCTTTGCCGCTTGCTCCCAGCTCCTTGTCTTCTCACGGACCCAGCTACACAAGATCCTGCAAACAAGATGAGAAAAGGAAACTACAAGAAGCATGCATTCATAATTGATTCAAGGATTAGCATAAATCAAATACGCAAGTAAGACAATACATCATTGAAACACAAGCGAATAGAAGAACCTCAAATGCTTTATTAATGGAAGAAAGTAAGGTTCAGGCGGTGATACAACCATAAGAGGCCCAATCCAGCATCACCTTCCCGACGGAAAGAAATCTCCTCTTCACCTCCCTCAAGCAATCACCTAATACTCTCAACTGTAAACCAACAACAATTCTTTGCACAAAATTCCGCCCTCCAGATCCCATGGGATGAGATCCTTATATAGAGTTTTGGAGTGAAGATAAGTCAGCTTGATGTGTGACTGTTGTCCTCTTCAACCCCAGTTGTTCTTCAGTTCTTGATTCCACTTGGAGATTCTACCTTCCACTCGGAGTTTTAGAACCTCTTACTCTTCACTTAGGCGAATCTTTTGATCCAAGTGTCATTTTGGAAGCTTCCTGGACACTGACACATTGGGGAAAGATTCCTCCACATGTCCAAACTCGCTCAGTGCAGGTAGCCTTTGATGGAGTTGACATTCAGCGCAGGTACACCATGGAGCAGTTGTCATTCAGCGCAGATGCTCAGTGGAGCAGCTGCTTTGATCCAAAATTGACCTGTTTTTGAGTTTTTTTCAGTGGAGAACTGATCTGAAGTGCTGTGGTTTGCTGACCTTGTTCCTCTAGGGGTAGGAACAACATGTTTAGGGACTTTGGATCCCTTAGATTATTGACATTTCATGCTCTATGCTGTAAGGCACAAAAATGTCTATAACACCTACCCAATCAGCATTCGAATAATCATGCAGTTTCATATTTTCGGCAGTGTATCTCAATCCATGAGAGATTGTGCCCTGAAGACATCTCAGAAGATTCTTGGCACAATCCAGTGAGGCTCATCCAAATATGAGCTCCTCGTGCTAACTACAAAACATATTTCTGGACGAAAGTTCACCAAGAAATTTCCCAAGTCTGGTCCACCATCACTACCGGATAAATTCCTCGAGGTAGTCACAGGCTTGCAGTTTATCATTTCACATATGGAATCCAACTGCCTCTGTCTCCTACAAATGAGAGGGTCTACACCTGTCAAACATAGGTGCTAGTATGAAAGGTCTATCATCCACAACCTTCGAGTAATGGTTTGGATTGATTTCACTCCTAATGAATCTCAGCTTCATCAGACAGTTGTTGATTCTCTCATACTATGCCCAGGGTGATTTGCTTCAAACCATAAAGGGCTTTCTTCCACCTGTCTACATGAGATTCTCATTCAAAACTCCACGGGTTGTTTCAAACCTGTGGACCTGCTACTTGAGTGGAATGGTGCCCTTGTAAGATTTTCCTTCGGTACATCTCAAAGATGTAGTTTCATGCTCTTTTTGAATTCAGGCTTCCCTGTCACGATCTGACTCATAGACCTCTGATTCTATGTGTCAATGGACATGGTCCTATTCGTGTACTTCCTATAACTTAATACAACCCTGAACTCAAAAGCATCTTTAGAAAATTCTATTTTCAAACATGCACCTTTCCATTGATGAATGCCACCATAAAACCTTTGACTTCCATTCCCTTTTCGGGATAGGTGGCATTGGCTCCAAGTGTAATCCCACGATTGTTTCCATCTCTACCAAATTATAAAGTTCACCCTTCTATCTGATGAAGTGCCTTGAAGCACTGGGGTTCCTTGCTTCCTTGAAGAGTCAACCGTGTCTTTGATGACCTACATCAGACACTCCTTCGCATAAGGACTGAACTCATAACCAAGACATCTACCTTTCCATCCACCCTTAGATCTGAACTTCCCAATGAAGTGATCTTTAGGTATGCCATCAGAAACTTCCGCTGCGTCATTCTAATAACATTCTCTGCTTCAACTTCACTCTAGGTGAATTATGAGGAACCCATTGTTCCTTCTGTCTTGTCCCAACTGTCTTCGGTGATTGCTCTTTCACTCTTGCTTGGGAATTGTCTTCACCTCAACTCCGATACCATGTTAAGTTTTAGGTATGTTCTATGCTATAGCAATTTATTTAATTTCTTTTTCCATATTAGCAATCACATCAGCATAAAGTAAACTACAGATAGAACATGAATATAAATCATAGAAGAAAAGCCAAGACAAGAGGACACAAGATGTGGAACTAGCCAGGGACAAACCCCACAATGTGTGGGGAAACCCTTGATCAATTCTTCTTTTATGTTCTTTAAAGTTCAGCAGAGAAAGAGAGAGAGAGAAAGAGAGAGAGTGCATTTACAATAGACGTCAACACTTTGACTTATCTAGATCTAGCATAGATCATTTCGTATAATGATGAGATCAGTTGAAGACATTCTACTTCAACTGATTCTCTAAGGTGACGGCTTCACCTATCATAGTACTACATCTAGGTCCACTTGCCGCATCACTGCATGTGACGCCATGCTACAATAGTTGTGATTATGCTGCCCATGTCCATGATCTTATCATGCAGCTGCCCTTCATGTTCGTGATCTTATAATGCTGCCTATGTATCATCATCATGTTGTCCTATATGTCCATGATCTCATGTTGCTGCCCTTCATGTTCATGATCTTATAATGTTGCCTATGCATCATCATCAAGCTGTCCTATATATCCATGAAATCATGCTACTTCCCTTCATGTTCATGATCTTATAATGCTGCCTATGCATCATCATCATGCTATCCTATATATCATTGTCACATCACAGCCATATAAATCACTGTCATACAAGAATCACTTCCATACATCAAGAAACATTGTCCAAATATCACTAAATTTGCTACCCAACCATTATTGTCATAGGAACAAATATCTCTTCCATTTCTCATCTCCATTCATCACTTGTCAAGAGAACAATATCACTACTATGCATAACTATCATAACAATAAGTGACACTACAATAAGTGCAGAAGATCACTTTCAGAAAAATCTATCATATTGTCATATTTCACTGTCATACGTACAGAAGATGGGGTCTGATAATAAGCCCACTTGACTACCCTTAAGCTCTTCCATATATCCATTTTTAAGACTCCAAATCATCTGCCTTCTAACAGCCCTTGTTGTCCCTCTCAAGGGACTATACTTGGAGCTTTACCAAGCATCTTCTTACAGCCCATTATACCAGAATTGTAATTGTCCAATCTGGACCATAATATCTGGCAAATTCATCATTATAAAAGACAGGCACATACCTGTGATAGACGTCATATTTCTGTCCACAAATACATTTTGACCAATGCACAGGATCCTGAAATTTTGGACCTGGTTAGGGCTTTCTATGGCTGCTACGACAACCCTACTATACAACCTTCAAACCTCTTTAATTCCTGCGTTGATGGTCAAGGGTACTGCGACCTTCTTCCTGCTCCTTATTGGGCCTCTTGGCCCTCTCAAAACAGACTTTTGTCCCATTGTAAAACTCAAAATCACTCAGCAACCTGTGCATAGAGAATAACCCTTTCCCTCATGCCCAAAACTCCTCTTTACAAGCTCAGCTAGTCTCCTTCCTTACTTGGCCAATCAGATCATAAAAAAAAGACATAGAAATACTCCTCTTTGCACTTTGGCCAGAGCTCTTAAGCCTGCGGATACCTCTTCATCACTGCGACTTGACTCTTCATGACTGCAACCTTATGTCCTTATGACCATGACTTCCTTTACTGCCTAAACATATCCTCTACAGTTGCGTTGTATATCTATCCATTACAACGTGTACATCATTGATAGCGTATATGCTCCTCTATGACACAAAGGCATCCATTGACTTCGATTAAGGCTGCTTAAATCAGCGTATTAGTTCATGACTGCATTCTCCATCAGGGCATCACCATACTAGGCTAGCATAATCCATAGCATATCTCCTTCTCCAAAAACCCAAGACGTGGAGAGGAGATCACTTGAAGAGAGTTACCAAATGACTTCAAATCTTCTTATATTTATACCAAAAAGTATAGGTTGAATAGACATGACGTTTGGGCTTTTTGAGCCTACATAAGTTGTTGGTCGGCTAGATAATAAATCCATAATTAGAATAAATTCATATCTCCATAAATACTTATCGGAATCGAATGATCTTTAGATCAATCCTACACCTCTCAATGAGAGGGATCCAATAAAAATATTAGCTGCCATAAATAAGCTAACCCACATGGAGTTTTTCCCTAGTTTCCAATTTAACACCGCCTCAGCTAGATCATGAAAATAATATGATGATGATGTATTGTATTGTATCTTATACAGGTCACCTTCCAGTTCGAATACCTCGGATCCTCATGATAAAGCATTTCACCCAACATCAAAATGTTTACGACTTCATGCTTTAGGGGGAAACTGTTATAGACATATTTGGGCACTGCAACCCCAATATTATATGTCGATAAACCAAGGGCTCTTTAACCCCTAAAAGTGTTGTTTCATACCCTAAAGTATCATGGTCAATTGATTACATCATTCCCCAAAAAGTTCCACTTGAAAAACCACTCAGAACTGGCCAAAACTGGACCATACTGACTGCTCCACTATCAAGGTGTGATGCATACTGGTTCCTACACTAGCCAGGTGCAATGCAAAGTGAAGAGGCCTTCTGTGGGGTGCGATGAGCGAAAATGGACAAATGTCAGAGATAGTTTGCTAAGTGGATGCTCATGGAATCTTCTAGAAACTTCTCCTATGACACTTGCCTCTCTGAATTCGCCCAGGGATGAGTAAGAGATCCAAGAAATCTCCAAGTGGAACCAAGAACAACAAGTGGAATGACACTAATCAAAAACCCAGAGATGACTCACACCATTGCAGACATCTATAAATGGATCCCTCATCTGAGAGATCTGGAGGCTAGAATTTTGTAATTTGTAAGGAAGTGTTGATAGTTTGTCTTTGAGAAAGGGCATTGTATTGTTGGGTGATCTTACTTTTCATGAGGTGAAGAGGGTTTTGATGCTGGGAGGATGATACTGGATTAGACAGCTGGGTTGTAATTCTCCCTTCTATTTTAATAAAGTTCTTTGAGTTTTCCTCCATACAATTGTGTATTTGTGAATGTTATTATTTGTGAATGTTATTGTATGTCCAATGTATTTATGATTCTACATTGCTTATGATAAAATAGATCAAGATGCTTTGATGGTGTTTTGTTACTTTGTCTCTACAGGTATTCTCTGAGTGAGATAAGTAGGAGAAGAGTTGCAAGCTCTATCAAGGGGGAGAGAAATGAAGCAAGGAGTCAAGCGGAAGATCCAGGTTGGTCCTTTTGCTTCTCTCTTATCTATCATACATAGAGGAAATCGCAAATTGCTTTGATTGTTTGTTTCTAGGATAGCTGTTAATCCTAGTGGGGCTAGTAGATCGAAAAGACACTAGTTTTCCTGGAAACAGTTCTCTACCAGATTCATGGGATAGTCTGGTTATTGCAATAGGTAGTAATGCAACTACCTTGCAGTTTGATGAAATAGTCTCATCCTTGCTGACAGAGGAGATGAGACAGAAAAATATGGAGAGCCAAAATGGTGATGCCTTGTCTGTACGAGGATAGTCCCAGAACAGAAACAAAAATAAGTCATCGAGTGGGAGATCTAAATCTTTGGGAAAAATTGTAAAGGTGGTGTGCTGGAAATGAGGAAAGGAAGGGCACTACAAAAGGGACTGTAAATCTAAATCTCTTGACAAAGGAAAGGGATCTGATGATGCTCCTTCTACAGAAGCGAAAACCACCTTAGATGAAGGTGGGGATGTGTACTTGGCTTCTTCAAGTACACATGTAGATCATGAGGCATGGTTGATTGACTCAAGTGCATCCTTTCACTTCACTCCCCATAGAGAGTGGTTCTGCGAGTATGAGAAATATGATGGTCGTGATTTCTTCTTGGGGGATGATAGGAATGATATAATTGTTTGTCACGGAAAAGTAAAGTTGAAGTTGCAAGGTGGAAGGGTTAGATAACTTCTGGGTCTTTTGCATATTCTTGCATTGGCCAGAAATCTGATTTCCGTAAGCAAGTTGGATGATGCAGGTGTAAAAATAGTGTTCAAGAAGGATACCTGCAAGATGGTTCAGGGAGCATTGGTATTGATGCGGGGAATTCGGATTGGAAATATGTACAAGCTACAAGGTAGGACTTTTGTTGATGGGTGCAACAGTTATGTGGTTCCTGAAAGTGGAGCAGAAAATCTAGTGGTCTGTGGAGAGAAGACCATGTTGTGGCATCAAAGGCTTGGACATATTGGAGAGAAGGGCCTTCAAATACTTCATGGTAAATGTATGGTAGATGGTATGACTAATAGCTCTCTATATTTTTATTTCTGTGAAAATTTTGTATATGGGAAGCAAAATCGGGTGAGTTTCCCCTCTGGTGGTAAGAGGGTGAAACAAATATTAGAACTTGTGCACAATGATGTGTTTGGACCTGTGAAGGTTCCATCACTAGGTAAGTATATGTACTATGTAGCATTTATAGATGACTTCTCAAGGAATACATGGATATATTTCCTTAATAAAATATATGAAGTATTTAACAGGTTTAAAGAATTTAAGGCTCTGGTGGAAAACCAAACAGAGAAGAAGATAAAGGTGTTCAGGACAGATAACGATGGAGAGTTTTGTAGTAAGTAATTTGAAGAATTATGTAAGAAGTGTGGTATAGCACGATAGAAGACTAATCCATACACACTTAAGCAAAATGGAGTTGTAGAAAGAATGAACAAGACGTTGATGGAAAGGGCAAGAAGCATGCTCAGTGGTGTCAGGTTAGGACAGGAATTCTGGGCAAAGGCAATGGAGACAGCATGTTACCTAGTCAACATATCACCTTCATCTGCGTTGGAGGATAAGACTCCACAAGAGGTATGGACTGGTAAGAAACCCTCTCTTTCACATCTGAGGATATTTGGATGTGATGCATATGTATATGTTCCAAAGGAGAAAAGAACCAAGTTGGATAGTAAATCTGAAAAGTGCGTCTTTATTGGGTATAAGGATGGTTTAAAGGGTTATAAGCTTTGGAACCCAGTAACAAGGAATGTTGTGTACAACCAAGATGTGGTGTTCAGAGAGGTGAAAGATGTTATTAAACATGACATCCAACCAAAGGAACCTAAGAAGATAGAGTTTGAGCTTAAGGAGGAAGAATCAGACTCTACAGCAGAGGAGGAATCAGAAGATGAAGAGCCACAAACTCCAGGTGTGAGAAGACAAGTTCGAGAAAGAAGGCAACCAAAAAGGTATAGCCCATATGCTTTCTGTTCAAATTTTTCTTTATCTATTACTGATGATGATCATAGAATTGTGAAGGAAGCAGTAGATTCAAAACATGGCAAACTCTGGAAAGAGGCCATGGTTGATGAAATGGCATCTTTGCATAAAAATGAGGCATGGGATCTGATGGAGTTGTCGACTGGAAGGAAACCCATTGGCAGCAAATGGGTGTTCAAGAAGAAGACAAATGCAGAAGGAAAGGTGGAGAAATACAAAGCTCGGTTGGTAGCAAAAGGCTATTCCCAAGTGCTGGGAATTAATTTTGGTGGTATTTTTTCTCCTGTTGCCAAGGTAGATTCTATTAGATTACTTTTATCTGTTGCTGCTGCTTTTGATTTTTAGGTAGAACAAATGGATGTGAAGAAAACATTTCTTCACGGGGATCTGGAAGAGGAGATCTACATGAAGCACCCCGAAGGCTTTACACTGAAGGGTAAGAAAGAAATGGTATTCAAGTTAAAGAAGTCTCTGTATGGGTTAAAACAGTCACTAAGGATGTGGTATCAGAAATTTGATACATTTATACGGTGACTTGGCTTCACCAGAAGCAAAGCAGATCATTGTGTGTATTTTAAATTAATTGGTGACCATGTTATTTATCTAGTCTTATATGTGGATGATATGTTGCTTGTTGGAAATGACAAAGAAATTATCTAGGATTTGAAGACCCAATTGTCCTCCAAATTTGACATGAAATGTCTTGGTGCTGCAAACTATATTTTTGGCATGGAAATTAAATGAGATTGGGCAAAGAGGAAGCTCTGGTTAAACTAGAGGAAGTATGTCGAGACAATACTGCAGAGGTTTAATATGCAAGATAGTAAACCGGTGAAGGTTCCTATTCCTGTAGGTGTAAAGTTATATGCTGAACAATGTCCCAAGACACAAGAAGAGGAAGAGGACATGTCCCGTGTTCCATATGCAAGTGCAGTCGGTAGCCTGATGTATGCAATGGTTTGTACTAGACCAGACATTGCACATGCAATGGGAGTATTGAGCAGGTTTATGTCAAAATCAGGGAAGGAGCACTGGACAACAGTGAAGCAGGTTTTTAGGTATTTGCATGGAACTAGTGCTTATGGTTTGTGCTACCACAGAAGACTAGGATTGGACAGAGTGTTCGATATTCATGGCTTTATTGATGCAGACTAGGCTAGATATCTAGATCATACAAGATCTAAAAGTGGGTATGTGTTTAACCTATTTGGAGGTGCAGTCAGTTGGATGAGTAAGAAACAATCTGTAGTGTCACTATCAACTAGAGAGGCATAATACATGGCAGCCACTCATGCAAGCAAGGAAGCAGTTTGGTTACAGAGATTATGTTCAAGTATGGGGTTAGTACAGGGTGCTATGAGGATAGACTGTGACAGCCAAAGTGCAATTTCCTTGGCAAAGAACCTTGCTTACCATTCAAAGACAAAACACATTGATGTTGAGTATCACTTTGTGAGGGATATGATAGAAGACAAAAAGGTGTTGCTGGTAAAGGTGGGCACTTTGAAGAATACTGCAAATGCATTGAAAAAATCTACGAGCTATGAAAAGTTCTCTTGGTGTAGAGAAACAATGGACATTGCACGGTTGGATAAATGACTAAGCTCTCTTGTGGCCCCCTGTGGAAGGAAAACAACAAGTGGGAGAATGTTGGGTTGTGTTATATTCTTTCCATGACTAGCCTACGTATTTAATCGGGGGGTTAGAGGGGGGGCGGAACCCCCCCTTCGTTGCACTAATTGGCAGTAAGGGGGTCACGGGGGGGCGGCAGTCCCCCCTGTCTAGGGGGTTTGAGGGGGGTGGGTAGCCCCCCTCTACTGGGTCCAGGGTAGCGCCCCAGGGAAATATTTTTTGGACCTATGGTTTTGTGCATGGCTTTTGGTCCATGGTTTTGGACGCGATGGTTTTCGGTCCAAGGTATTGATGCTTCGGCATGTATAAATATGTATTTTAACATTGAAAGGAACATAATGAAAAATCAATCTGGTAGTCTCGATTTTGGGATCCAGGGGAAAATCTCTATGTATATGTGTTTTATGTGTTATGCTCTCGCATTGTTTATTTTTTGTGTTTTAGAATTTTTATTGAGGTAATTTCTGTACAAGGTTAAAACCTACATCATTGATAAAAAGGATTATGAGGATCAGTTGGAAATTTTGGTCAATGTATGGTTGGTTAGTTCATTTTTGGAGCTCTTTCATTATTCTCTCTCTCTCTCTCTCACTCTCGAACACTTAGAATTTTCTTCGAGCACTCTAGCCTTGGAGCAAGGATGGAAAGAAAGTTCAAGCAAGGAAGAGAAGGATTAATCAACTTCAGAAAGAATACTTGCAGGTAACATATTGCATGTGTGATTTTCTACCTAATTTTTACATGTGTGGATTTTCATGTTGGTGTATCGTTCTCTTGATGTTAGTGGCATGGTTTTTTTTGGGTTATGACAGTGGTTTTCAGCCTAGCCTTGCCTTTTTCCAGATGCCATGGTGTGTTGGGATGTTGATCTCAGTTTTGAGCTTTGGAATTGTCGGATGGAATTCAGCATCTAGGGTAGAGGTGGTCTCAAGGTTCATTACCAAAGGCTTAGGAATCCCTTGACTAGTTTTGGCAGGATACATGGTAAAGCCTAAGGGAGGAGTCTCACTTTACGGCCTAGTGATTTAATGTGGATTGTGGTAAATCTTGAGAGACTGGTGTCTTGGTTTAGGGCCTAGTGATCTAGGATTAGATTGCGGTAAAGCCTGAGAGAAAAGGAGACAGAAAATTCCTCAAGGATAGCGATGGATTTTGGATGGAATTCCAATTTCAGTTCAGTTTTATGATCAGAGCACCAGTTTTGGTGTGATCACAGTTTGGTGAGGGTGGAGGTGGTCTAGGCTCTAGATTCCTTTGGTTGTTCCTGGATTGGTTTATCCATGAGATCCCACATTCATGCTTGGGATATGGCACGGGGGTGACTGGTTGAAAGAAATATTTGGTTCAGCCATGTCTATGATCGGGTGGTATGTGGAAGTTCGAACCTAGTTAGATTTTCCTATGTTTAATAAAAGCTAATTTCTCTTGCTTTTGTACTTATTTATATGTAGATTTAATTGTTGTTATCTCACTGTTATTTTCATGGTTTAATGTTGGATATCAGCATGTTTATATGATTGGTTATTGTCATTGTTATTTCATGTATTTACTTGTAACTGAAAGAATAATGGATGCAAGACCTAATTGATGTCATAAGAGTTCAAGGGAGAAGGTGATGATCCTTCTTGTCCTGTCTCGTAAGAGTTTTCAGTCATTTATGCTCTGTCTTGTATCCTAGACCTATAAATTATATTGATGCCAAGTGTTTGACAGAATGTTAGTCCCGATTAGGGATGGTCAGGCCTAGTCCTAGAGTTATTTTTTGGTTTATTAGTCTTGTCATCATGTTTGTAATGGATTTCTAAAGTTACAACAAGTTCAGGGTAGTGGCCAAAATTATGAGCTTGAAACGTACCTTAAATCCTATGGACTCTCACATAGGTCTCCTGGAAATAATCCCTACACATTAGCATTCACATAGCATGGGAGTGTCCAGAGGTTTAATTGCTTAAAAACTCAGTGGGACCCAGGGGCATGATACCTGTGTGGTTGGGATGGCTAATGGGAGTGTTGTTTCTGATGTGGAAGATATGTTTGATGGGTTTCCGTCAATTCCACTTCCTTAAGGATACCTAAGAGGTTGAATCAAATCATAGTAGCCTCTTGTCACATGTTTACCCCGATTGGCCAATTACTTGGGTAGATATGGGAGGAGGGTGTTACAATACCATTAAAACACCAAGAGAGAATACTCGCAATGCTCAACAACACATGTACAAAATTGTGCGCCTTGGCTCCAAGAGATTTTTGAATTAAGTTGAAATGTCCATAACAACATCAAATGAAGTACCCATGAAATCAATTAGTGGAAATTAAAAGCTACTACTTGGATTCTCAAAAGATATATTAACTCTCAAAACAATATGCTCAAATGAAGTCCAAAACTAAAGTTCCTTTACATCAAGCCATGCAGGTATATTTATACAAAACGAGGTGACCTTTCACCTACCATGACCTTCCACCTACCCTCATGACTCTTCATATTCCATATGAATTTTTAATCTAAATTCTATTTTAATTTTAATAAAATACAAATTCTAATCAAATTAAAGAAACAAAACATTCTCATTTAGCCAAATCAATGATGGAAAGCTCGAGAGCCTCTTTTCTATAGATCTTTGACCAAATATGTTTTCCAAACTTTTTATTCACAAGATATCATTTGAATCATGTGTTGTAGTTCATCTTCATATCTCATGATTCATTCTAATGTATCAAGTATCATGGTTGGATTTTTGCCTTGCACTCATTTCAATGGCATTGTGAGCTTTGTGTGCATCTTCACACGTTCAACAACACACTACGTGATCACCTATTTAGTAGCCTCTAGATCACTTCTTGCAGTAGCTTACTTTATTGGATCCAAAATTCCTTGAATAACTTGCTTGACCTCTTCTTGTGATCTCATTTCTCCTAGGGCACATATGGAAGGCACTTTATGTACCTTGACAAGAGACTCAAGTCCATTATGTAAGGTTTTATAAGAAACCATTACTTTTTCCATGTCTTTGCTTAGCTTCTCATTTGATTTAATTTTTCACTGACATCTACTTTATCCTTTTCAGTTGTTATCTGTTTTTTCCTAACTATTTCTTCAGGCGAATTAGGGTATTTCATGCTCCATTTATATATGAGATCAACTATGGAGGATACTAGTTTTATTAGCATTCCTCTTCTTTTAACCTCACTTAGAATTTTGGGAAATGGATCCATTACTTTATGCAAGGTCATAATTTCATTGTCGAATAGATGCATAACTTCCTCTAGTACCTTGACTTATTCAAGAATTGATGCCTACAAATCTTCACCCTAGGAGTATGTGATCAACAGGGTTTGATTTTTTGTCTGTAGTTGCATATTATTCTACTCCAAGATGGAAAATTTTGCTTCCAAATATTCAACTTCCTTTGATAATATGTTTATACTCTTTGTGGTAGCCACAAAATCAGTTCCGACAGAAGTTATCACTCTGAGATTCATTGAAGTTTCTATCACTATCTCTCTTTTTGTAGTGACCATTATGGATTCTTTTGGATTCTTGGCCCAACATTTGTGCCTTTCTTCTATGCTTTTACACTTAATTTGATCAAAAGTGAACCTAGAGAGGTCCAATACCACCTCCTCTTCCTTCACTGTGATGCCTAATTCCTAAGATGGGAAATGTCCACCAGTGATAGGAGTGGATGGTGGTACTATTAGCCCTGAGGTGCTGAACCAAACAGATCCAAAACACTCTCTAAGTCTTCGAAATCTTCTTAAAATCATTCAAAAGATAAAAACCATCGCATAAGGGGAACCTTCAAACAGGGGGAAAAACACTATCGGGAGGCGAAAAACACAAGAAAACAGTGAAATAAGGCTTAGCGGAGGCTTACAGCAACTTGGCACAGCAGCCATCAAATCTAGCCGATCAACGGTCCAGATCTGATCAGTGGATCACAATAGGCCAACAACAATAGATCGCTCACCAAACGACCTGGGGTTATCGCGATATACGATTACGATCAATTGCATCGCAATATCGCAATCAGAGAAACACAATGGAGTGGGGCTTATACCTATATGTATGTGCGATGCGATTAGCCGGACTCGTAACATTATAAACCATATTTGATATAATTTGGGTTCCAGGAAACAACGATTTCCTTTGTATTCGCGTATTTCGTTTATCAAACGAAATACAAAGGATAAAGCGTCGATGTGATAAACCGAACCCAAAAGGGTTCCGTAAGGCTATTGTATGTCATTTCAAATCCGCCCGAGGCCATTTTTATGGGATTTTTAGTGTTTTAATGTATTTCTAAAATACAAAGGGACAGGCCATTTGCGACATGCAATAGCGACTCACAGGCAGACCCGATAGGAGAATAGATCGGATTTGAGGACATTTGAAGTCCGGGTGAACAGTGTTTTTAGGGTATTTTCACAGTTTGAATGCATTTCTCTATGTTAACAGAAAGAGGCCGTTTCAGGGATTTCAAAGGCCCTACGCACTCATCTGTTGCAGAATAGGTGGACACCTCCCCTTAAGGCATTATGCAATGATTATTTAACGCTCTGTTGAAGCCTCGAAAATCGGGTCGACAACAAGGGGGATACCCGCCCGGTCCGGACCTTGGTTGGCAGCTCCTTATCCGTTTGATATAGCGGGTCCGACTGGGGATAATGGTACCAGTTTCCCAATCTATGAGTGTGTGTGTGTATAATTTGATGTTGTTGATCTAACATTTCCTATCTAAGCTATTCTAATTCAAACTTTTAATCTAATTCTATGCTATTGTAATCTAATAAACAACACATCTAAATCTATACTAACCCGGGATGTAATTATTCTATTATGCGATCTAAAAAGATTTCAAATAACAACTTGTAATAAAGATCATTCAGTGATTATAAGAAATGAAATCAATCAAGATGAACCACTTCGCATAAAAAGTTAGACGAAACAGTTGTGAACATCATATCACATAATGGGCTATTCATACATTAGGCATAAATAAATAGCTATCACCGTACAAAAGTGCCAAATGATAACTCAAGCATTCATGCAATAATACATAAACAACTAAAAAATGTATATCACTTTAACATATAAGCAGAAATGGTCAAGAGATAAAAGTACCATTTATGACTAGTCTTACTCATAAGCTTCAAGCAACAATGATTTATCTCTCCTTGCTCTAACATCCACTAAGAGTACAGAAGTGCAAGATCAGTAGCAGATATCAAATGCAAACATCAACAAATCTTGATCCATTCATTCACCAAAACCTCCTCTGAGGGTGCAAAAGTGCATGTTCTGAGGACAAGTTTTTGATAAATTTCTAGACCCTTCTCTAAATGCATGAGAAGGGTTTAAATACTACTAATTAAATAACTTAATTACACAGATTCAAGATATGGTTTAAATGACTTCCCTTTTCTAAGCAAAACTATTTCTAAAAATTAAATCTAATATCTAACTATTTCTGCATTTGCTCCTTAATGTTGCGAG
Organism: Pinus tabuliformis; assembly: GCA_031772625.1. Classification (NCBI taxonomy): domain Eukaryota; kingdom Viridiplantae; phylum Streptophyta; class Pinopsida; order Pinales; family Pinaceae; genus Pinus; species Pinus tabuliformis. The sequence goes on from CM062819.1 coordinate 1,399,174,296, forward strand.
CATTCAATATTTGCCTGGGTAGAGTCGCCTGACTGTCTTCCGCTTTTGGTTGAGCTAAGCAAACAGAAATGGTAAGAGTTGGCACCATTTTTTCAGCAAAATCGATGATATATTCGAGAGTCATCCTCTGGCTATATGGATTTACTGTGTATGCCCAGCAATAATCCAAGTTCCACTTGATTAATCCTTGAATTGCTTCTTCTTTCTGCTTTATATTTCCAGTTCGTTCTTTACCATTGCTTTCTTGCGTTTTCCGGGCTTACAAGTGACTGAGCAGTTAGAGGCTTTGCTTTTTGAGCAATTTTCTCAGCGATGCGCGATTAGGGCTAGGCGCTAATCGCGCATCGGAAACTGCCTCCATTCTTTGATCCGAGCCTCTCTGATGCATTTTTTGCCTTTAGCACCTTTTCCTTCACCAAGTATAAGCTTCAAAATTTGTAAAAAATACTGCTTTCGTGAGCTTCTGACCTTGAGCGTTAAGCCACCTGTTGATATCAGCATTGTTCAACTACTCATTCAACCATGACTCTGAATGAAAGATCTGTGATGTATAGCTCAGCAGCATTCTGTAAATCTGCGGCTTTGTTGCATGCGGTATCCGTTTGTGAGGGAATCTCTTCTCTGTCTCTGAGCATTGGAACTTTACCCTTTTCCTTCATGGCTACCTGCACATTACTTTGTGTTGTTTCTGTTTTTCGTTCCTGCAGTTCACACATGAGGAGAGAGTAATGATAATAAAAATTGACAAGAAAGCTTTAAGCTCTACGGATGTACAAAAACATGCCATTTGATGTGCACTGACTCTTCGAAAAATACAAAATTGTCTTTCATTAACAACTGGCATATCATTCATTAATTATCATTAAAGCGCGTATCCAATTCTTGGTTTATGGAAAGCTTCTCTTGAATGTTGAGCCGGGGAAAATCTGCGATGGAATGTTTCTGCGATTCGCATCGCAGCATCGCATTACCACAAATCTCATTAAGATGTGTTATCGCAGGGTTGCTCGATCGCGCTATCGCAAAACCAAGGATCGCAGTATCGCGCTATTGCAAAATCGCAGATCGCTACAATCATTAAATGGTTATGTGTTTTTCATGTGACATTGCGATACGCGATATGCGATATCGCATATCAGATATCGACGATTTTTTAAGGTTTTCCAATGTGAGCATTTCTTAATGCATGCGATGCGATGGAATTTGTGTCGCACTCTCGCAGTTTATCATTCTTACTCATAAGGAAATGTCCTATCATTCTTTGCACGATGCGATGTTTTCTTAAGGAGTAAAATACATGAGCCTTAATTGAATTTTTTGAATTTTTTACTAAGGGTCCCCACTTACATAGTGTTATTGCTAACAATAAAAAAGGAGGGGTGTTGTTGGTGGCCACAACACGCTCGAAGAGGGATTTGAGCGGACAAAGGCCGGGAGACAGAAATTCGAAAAAGGGAAAAAGCCATAGCATGATGCAGCCAAACCAACAGAAGTGATCATGGAGCATCGCTGGCATGAGCGAGCTACCTGACAGTGTAGCAAAATTACCAGAATTTGGTTACTGTGTTGTTAGAAAAAGAGACCTCTGGCTCATGTCTGTCTAATTATGGCATCAAGCAGTTAGAAGCCAGAGGGGATAGATTAAGACACCTCGAGCCTCAGAGAGCCCAAGAGCATTGTAAAAAGCCTATAAATGGCTGAAAGTTAGAAGTATCAAAGGTTCAACTTTTGGAGACTGTGGAGACTCTGCTCCTCTCAGCGTCTCATCTTCATTCCAGTAATACAAGCTTCTTTTGTTGTTATATGTTCAATCACCATATTTCCCTCTGTTCTAAGCTTGCACTTGAATGGGTTATTCATGTTTTCTTCTCTGTCGAATGTCAAACAACTGTCATATTATCTCTGCATTGATAAATTATATTTGTAAGCTTCATTTACATTCTGTAGCTAACCATTCATATGTGTTTATGTATGTATCTGCTGGTACAATCAGGATTCTCCATCTATTCATTGAATCTATAAACTATTGAGCATTAGTGGTTGAAAGCCTTGTCAAGCTGAGGGTGTTCATGCATGTTCTAAGTGAAAATAGAGTTGAAACAGTCATCTGACTTGATCCAAACCCCAATCCATTCCAATAGTTTAGAGAACGATATTGAAGATTTATATGTTTTCAGGCATCTCTGAGCTACAACCTAGGAGAGCTTCCTGGAGTGCTAACATAATTGGCGCCACTGCCGGGGAGAGGAGACTGAAGCTCAGCTTCCTTGGGAGACGACACAGATCCAGCTTTGATGATAGACAAATTCTGGACACTTTTTCAGTTGTAATCATCTATCTTGCGACTCTACTGGAGGACGAACCTCTTGGTGACTCCACTTCATAGTTCTAGCTTAGTTTGTGAGGCATACTCGAAGAAATCCTCAGAAGCCACAAGTTGACCTAGTACCTGACCCTGAAAAAATCATCAAAGAAAGAAAGGCATTGCAGAAAGAAGCATCAAGTTTAGGTAGCTCTAAACAATATTCTATATCTCTTCAAGAAAATCCTATAATAGAACAAATACATGTTGAGAGTATAGCATCTAATACTAGCAGTGAAGAAAAAATCTTAGAGATTCATAGAGCTCCTTATTCTTTAGGTTCTCCTTCCGTTCTAAGCCCGAAGGAAGCCTCTCCTCCTATCCATCATACGCCTTTAGTCCTATCAGTCACTCCTCAACCCTCTATCATTCAGACTTCCAATACCCTTGTATCCACCACAGCTATGGCAGGACCACAACACCTACCAAAATGGAAATAATCATAGCTGCTAGGTATGGACCTCTAGTACTGCCCACTCCTTTGAATGTCATGCCTATTGGAGAATATCATAAGTATAGGCCTAAGTTCACTGGTATTGAAGGTGTTTCAGCCGAGGAACATCTTGAATCATTCTATAGCTATGCTGATAACCTAGACATTAGTGAAGATGATGTATGGATGAGAGTCTTTGTCCAAAGTCTAGATGGAGAGGCTAGAAAATGGTTCAGAGAACTGACCCCAAGTTCTATAGCAGATATTGAGGCTTTAGATGATGCATTCCTAAAGCATTGGGGGGATAAGAAGGATCTACTCTACTACCACACCGAGTTTGGGAACTTAAAGAGGGAAAATAATGAGTTGTTGTTTGATTTTAATAAGAGGTTTAACTATATGTACAGCAAGATACCAACTGAAGTAAAACCCACCACTACGTCTGCTAAACTCACCTATGCCAACACCTTTGATTCTGACTTTTGTCTACTGTTGAGGGAGAGACAATGTGCTACCTTGGCTGATATGCAAGATGCAGCCTTGTAAGTAGAATCAAACATCATGGTTGCAGAGAAGCTCAAGGGAAATGTTGATAGAAGGAGACAGAGGGGAAAGTCTTCATCATCTTCATATCCCAAGATAGATAAAATGTCCAAGATGATAGAGTCATTAGCCTCTGAAATCTCCAAATTAAAGGTTGAGTAGCACCCTGGGAAAGGAAGAGTTCCTAATACCTTTGCTCCTAGAATCCAAATCCATATAGAAGAGCTAATGAGCAGTTGTAGATTCTGCAAAGAAGCAAAGATGCCAATGAAGACCAAAGGGTAAAGACCCCTTTCCAGAATGTAGTCATGGAAGAAGAGCAATTTGAAGAAGATGATGAGATCCATTGTCTGGAAGACAAAGGAAGTGCCTCCTTTTTTACCTCAGCTGCCTATGAAAAGTCATTATTCAATGACCAGTTCAGCCAGGAGTGGGATGGTGGAGCTGTTATGCAAACTGTTGATCAGCACAGATATAATATGAGGTTGAAGATGAAAAATGCCAAGGAAACTCTTGTTCAAAGAGCTGTTGTCCCTACAATACAACAAGCTAATAAGTAGAAATGATCGGCAGTTGATCCCATCATCCTCAAAGCTCCAGCTCACAAGGTTAGAGGCCTTGACAAGTCTCTTTCTCCTTTCAGTTTTGAATCAGAAATTCAAAAGCTAAGCATACATATACCTCTGATTGAACTAGTGAAAAATGAGTCCTTCAAGAGATCTATCCTCGAGACCCTTGAGCCCAAAGCCATCCAAGCCTCCACTAACTATGTAAATCTGTAATATGACAAACCAGTTGTTGTTCTCAGCCCAATGATTGAAAATTGTGATGACAACTCCCCATCATTCTATGTCTCTTTGAATATTCATGACAAAATCCTTCACAACTGCCTCTGGACATAGGAGCCATCCATAATCTAATGCCCAAGGTTGTCATGGATGAGTTGGGTCTTGACATTACCAAGTCTTATCATGACATGTTTTCTTTTAACTCTAGAAAAGTGAAATGTTTGGGATTAAACAAAGACCTAGCCATCACCTTGTCTTAGCTGTCCATGAAGAGCATGGTGATGGATATTGTGGTAGCAGATGCACCCCCCAAGTTTGGCATGTTGCTCTCTACAGGTTGGATCAAGAGATTAGGTTGAACATTGCAAAATGATCTATCCTATGCTACTGTCCCAGTTTTTGGAGGTGAGAGTAGGAGATTATACAAAGAATCTCAGTTGGCTTATATAATCAGTGATGAAAGGAATTCCACTAATCATCCCATCTATGCTATTGACACTGATTTTGGAGCCTGTATTCTTCATATTGAAGAATCCCAGTTGGCCTCCATGTAGCTTAAGAAATCGGTTTGCCAGATCACAGAGGAAGAAGGCCCACAAATTTGGGACATGTTCTTTGATGGAGCTTGCTCTAAGGAAGCTGCAGGGGCAAGTGTAGTCCTTGTGTCCCCCACACAAGAATGCATTCATTTATCTTTCAAGTTAACTTTTTAGGTCACAAATGACATAGCAGAGTACGAAGCCTTGATATTGGGCTTAAACGCTGCTAAAGAAATGGGCATCAAAGGTCTGAAGGTGTTTGGAGATGTAGACCTTATCATTCAGCAAGTCAACAAAAAATTCCAAGCAAAGCATCCAAGTCTGAAAGCATACAGAGATGAGGTATGGAAGCTCAAGGATTCTTTTAATAGTTTCAGCATTTCTTACATCCCTAGAATGAAAAACCATCTTGTTGATTCCCTTGTTGTGTCTGCTAGCACGTATATTCCTCCTTTGCCTCCTAAATTGACTTATGAAGTTCAAGTGAAATATAGACCATCTCTGCCTGACAATGTCAAATACTGGAAAGTTTTTGAATATGATGATGAAATTAATAGGTTTTTACAAGTAATTGATGAATTTTCTGAAATGCACATTGACCAAGAAAATGAAACCATTGAAGAATGCAACCAATCCAAGCTAAAGGACAAGATTGGCTAGGAAAGCATTGTTCAGCTGCCTAGTAACTATATACCCAAAGGATTGGTGCCCCTAGAGGAGCTATTTAATCATAATGATGTACCTTATAAGCCTGCCAAAAAAGAAAATGAGTCTGCAGTTCATAGACATAATGTAGGAAGTCTAGCCCATCCAAAGTACATAAATATGTCCACTCACTTGTCTTCTACCTAAAGATCCAAGTATTGCACCCTGATGAAACAATTTGTTGATATTTTTTCTTGGGAATATAGTGATATTAAGACCTATGACACCAACATCATTCAACATAAGATTCCACTGGAGAAGAACACCATCCCTTTTAAGCAGAAATTAACACCTATCAGCCCTCTCTTATTTCCTTTGATTGAAAAGGAAATCAAGAAGTTGTTGGATGCCAAGATCATAGTTCCCCTAAGGTATTCAAAGTGGATAGCTAACCTTGTGGTAGTAAGAAAGAAGAATGGATAAATCAGGCTTTGTGTTGACTTCAGGAATCTGAACAAATGCTCTAAAAAAGACAACTACCCCCTGCCTAAGATGGAACACTTGCTGCAAAAAGTTTCAGGGGCTAGAGTCATGTCTTTCCTAGATGGATTTTCAGGTTACAATCAGATTGTTGTATATCCAGAAGATCAGGAAAAGACCGCCTTCACTACTCCTTGGGGTACTTTCATGTACTGCAAGATTCCTTTTGGACTGATGAATGTTGGGGCTACTTTTCAGAGGGCCATGTGCATAGCCTTTGTGGGAGAGAAGGACAAGTTTGTCCTTATTTACCTTGATGACATAACAGTCTTTTCCAATAGTCACAAGGACCATTTGCAGCATTTGAAGAAGGTGTTCCTAAAATGCAAACGGTTTGGAATTTCTGTGAACCCAAAGAAGTCACAGTTTTCTCCAGAAGAAGGAAAACTTTTGGGAAATATTGTTTCCGCTGAAGGTGTGAAGATCGATCCAACAAGAGTTCAAGCAATTCAGACATTGTCCATCCCAAGGTCAAAAAGGGACATTCAATCTTTCTTAGGTAAGATTAACTTTGTCAGGAGGTTTATTCCAAACTTTGCAAAGCTAGTGAAGCACATCACTTACATGCTAAAGAAAGGATCAGAAATAAAATGGACAGATGGTGCAAGAAGCTCTTTTGAAGCCATCGAATAAGCTGTCATGGAAGCTCCCACTCTAATCAGCCCAGATTATACCAGGGAGTTTTATACCTTCTCTTTTGCCTCTTATGATACACTTGTAGCAGTTCTATTGCAGAAAAACAATGAAGGTGTAGAGCACCCTGTGGCCTTTTTTAGCAAAACTCTGAGGGATGCTGAACTAAGGTATGACCTTATTGAAAAACAAGCTTATGCTCTCATAAAATCTTTAAAGGCATTCAGAATTTATATTCTGCATTCCAAAGTGGTTGTGTATGTACCTTTAGCCTCAGTAAAAGACGTCCTAACTCAACCAGATATTGATGGAAAGAGAGCTAAATGGATTGCAAAATTCATAGAGTTCAACATAGAGGTGAAGCCCACCAAGCTTTTCAAAGGCCAAGGCTTGGATAAACTTATGGCTGAGGAAAATTTTAGTTTGTTATACATCAATTGCATGGGTTCAAATTCAAGTGGTGAGCGGACAAAGGAAGCGGCAGAAGAGCAAGAGCGGAATCAGTCTTTGGTTGAAAATATAGCCACCTGTGAATGGTATTCTAGTGTAGTTCATTTTTTGCAGAAGCTAGAAGTCCCTTAAGGGATTAGCTTGAGTCAAGCCCGGGCCATTAAGCTCACATCAGCCAAATTCTGTATTAATGAAAACCTGCTCTATTGGAAAGACCCATCAGGGATCCTCTTGAGATGTCTAGACAAAGGACAATTTGTGGAAGTCACGCACCAATTCCATTCTAGCATCTGCAGAAGGCATCATTATTGGAAAACCACGGCCCACAAGATCCTAAGAGCTAGGTATTATTGGCCTACTCTATTCTATAATGTGTTTTCTTTTGTGAAGTCTTGTGACAAATCAGAGGTTTGTAGGAATACAACAACTAAAATCTCTGCCCTTGAAGCCAGTACACGTCAACGATCCCTTCCAGCAATGGGGCTTGGACTTCATAGGTGAGATCAATCCGCATTCCAATGGACATCACAAATGGATCTTGGCAGCCACTGATTATTTTACCCACTAAAAATGCTAATCATCAGTTTATAATAAAGTTCTTGAATGAGAATATTTTCACTAGATTTGGTTGCCCAACCAAACTAGTCTTGGATAATGCAGCAGCTTTCAAGGCAGAAGAATTGGTGGACATGAGTGAATCCATGGGGATTAAATTGGTGCATTCTACCTCATATTATCCTCAAGGAAATGGCCTGGCATAATCATCTAACAAGAGCCTTGTAAGGATAATCAAAAAACTGTTGGAGGACAACAAAAAGAACTGGGATTCAGAGTTCAAGTTTTCACTATGGGCTGGCAGAGTTACCAACAAGAAGTCCATAGGAAATTCTCCATTTAAGCTGGTTTATGGCGCTTATGTTTTTTTTCCTATCTAGCTGATTCTCCTTGTGGCCAAATTCTTGCAAGAAGAATAGGATGAAGAGAATGACATGGTGAGGAGAATGAGTAACTTGGTTGAATTACAGTAGATCAGAGAAGAACAAGCTTATGCTCTCATAAAATCTTTAAAGGCATTCAGAATTTATATTCTGCATTCCAAAGTGGTTGTGTATGTACCTTTAGCCTCAGTAAAAGACGTCCTAACTCAACCAGATATTGATGGAAAGAGAGCTAAATGGATTGCAAAATTCATAGAGTTCAACATAGAGGTGAAGCCCACCAAGCTTTTCAAAGGCCAAGGCTTGGATAAACTTATGGCTGAGGAAAATTTTAGTTTGTTATACATCAATTGCATGGGTTCAAATTCAAGTGGTGAGCGGACAAAGGAAGCGGCAAAAGAGCAAGAGCAGAATCAGTCTTTGGTTGAAAATATAGCCACCTGTGAATGGTATTCTAGTGTAGTTCATTTTTTGCAGAAGCTAGAAGTCCCTTAAGGGATTAGCTTGAGTCAAGCCCGGGCCATTAAGCTCACATCAGCCAAATTCTGTATTAATGAAAACCTGCTCTATTGGAAAGACCCATCAGGGATCCTCTTGAGATGTCTAGACAAAGGAAAATTTGTGGAAGTCACGCACCAATTCCATTCTAGCATCTGCAGAAGGCATCATTATTGGAAAACCACGGCCCACAAGATCCTAAGAGCTAGGTATTATTGGCCTACTCTATTCTCTAATGTGTTTTCTTTTGTGAAGTCTTGTGACAAATGTCAGAGGTTTGTAGGAATACAACAACTAAAATCTCTACCCTTGAAGCCAGTACACGTCAACGGTCCCTTCCAGCAATGGGGCTTGGACTTCATAGGTGAGATCAATCCGCATTCCAATGGCCATCACAAATGGATCTTGGCAGCCACTGATTATTTTACCCACTAAAAATGCTAATCATCAGGTTATCATAAAGTTCTTGAATGAGAATATTTTCACTAGATTTGGTTGCCCAACCAAACTAGTCTTGGATAATGCAGCAGCTTTCAAGGCAAAAGAATTGGTGGACATGAGTGAATCCATGGGGATTAAATTGGTGCATTCTACCTCATATTATCCTCAAGGAAATGGCCTGGCATAATCATCTAACAAGAGCCTTGTAAGGATAATCAAAAAATTGTTGGAGGACAACAAAAAGAACTGGGATTCAGAGTTGAAGTTTGCACTATGGGCTGGCAGAGTTACCAACAAGAAGTCCATAGGAAATTCTCCATTTAAGCTGGTTTATGGCGCTTATGTTTTTTTTCCTATCCAGCTGATTCTCCTTGTGGCCAAATTCTTGCAAGAAGAATAGGATGAAGAGAATGACATGGTGAGGAGAATGAGTAACTTGGTTGAATTACAGTAGATCAGAGAAGAACAAGCTTATGCTCTCATAAAATCTTTAAAGGCATTCAGAATTTATATTCTGCATTCCAAAGTGGTTGTGTATGTACCTTTAGCCTCAGTAAAAGACGTCCTAACTCAACCAGATATTGATGGAAAGAGATCTAAATGGATTGCAAAATTCATAGAGTTCAACATAGAGGTGAAGCCCACCAAGCTTTTCAAAGGCCAAGGCTTGGATAAACTTATGGCTGAGGAAAATTTTAGTTTGTTATACATCAATTGCATGGGTTCAAATTCAAGTGGTGAGCGGACAAAGGAAGCGGCAAAAGAGCAAGAGCGGAATCAGTCTTTGGTTGAAAATATAGCCACCTGTGAATGGTATTCTAGTGTAGTTCATTTTTTGCAGAAGCTAGAAGTCCCTTAAGGGATTAGCTTGAGTCAAGCCCGGGCCATTAAGCTCACATCAGCCAAATTCTGTATTAATGAAAACCTGCTCTATTGGAAAGACCCATCAGGGATCCTCTTGAGATGTCTAGACAAAGGACAATTTGTGGAAGTCACGCACCAATTCCATTCTAGCATCTGCAGAAGGCATCATTATTGGAAAACCACGACCCACAAGATCCTAAGAGCTAGGTATTATTGGCCTACTCTATTCTCTAATGTGTTTTCTTTTGTGAAGTCTTGTGACAAATGTCAGAGGTTTGTAGGAATACAACAACTAAAATCTCTGCCCTTGAAGCCAGTACACGTCAACGGTCCCTTCCAGCAATAAGGCTTGGACTTCATAGGTGAGATCAATCCGCATTCCAATGGCCATCACAAATGGATCTTGGCAGCCACTGATTATTTTACCCACTAAAAATGCTAATCATCAGGTTATCATAAAGTTCTTGAATGAGAATATTTTCACTAGATTTGGTTGCCCAACCAAACTAGTCTTGGATAATGCAGCAGCTTTCAAGGCAGAAGAATTGGTGGACATGAGTGAATCCATGGGGATTAAATTGGTGCATTCTACCTCATATTATCCTCAAGGAAATGGCCTGGCATAATCATCTAACAAGAGCCTTGTAAGGATAATCAAAAAACTGTTGGAGGACAACAAAAAGAACTGGGATTCAGAGTTGAAGTTTGCACTATGGGCTGGCAGAGTTACCAACAAGAAGTCCATAGGAAATTCTCCATTTAAGCTGGTTTATGGCGCTTATGTTTTTTTTCCTATCCAGCTGATTCTCCTTGTGGCCAAATTCTTGCAAGAAGAATAGGATGAAGAGAATGACATGGTGAGGAGAATGAGTAACTTGGTTGAATTACAGTAGATCAGAGAAGAACTGGTTGAGAAGTCAAGAATTCATCAGAAGAAGATCAAAGAAACCTTTGATAGAAAGGCAAAAAGGGATAGTTTTCAGGTTGGTGACTAGGTTCTCAAATGGGATGCATTGAAGGAAAAGAAGGGCAACCATGGTAAATTTGATGCCTTATGGACGGGAACGTTTGTCATTGCTCAAGTTTAGATGAACAATACTTTTATTCTACACAATTTGGAGGGGGAATGTGTTTTTGATGGCCCAACCAATGGGCGATTTTTGAAATTTTACTTCATATGAGGCTTTAAGGCCTTAATATTGTAACAAGTTTTTTTAGTTTTTGTTTTCTATACAAATAAACTCCATGCCTAATGGAACACTAGGAGATAAGTTTGTTTGGGTTGTTACTGGAAAGGCAGTAGTCTGTAGTTCTTGAAACCTCACAGGGAAGCTTTCATCCCCAGAAGGAGCCAGTGTTAGCCCTGAGGTGCTGAACCAAACAGATCCAAAAAACTCTCTAAGTCTTCGAAATCTTCTTAAAATCATTCAAAATATCAAACCCGTCGCATAAGGGGAACCTTCAAACAGGCGGTAAAACACTATCGGGAGGCAAAAAACACAAGAAAACAATGAAATAAGGCTTAGCGTAGGCTTACAACAACTTGGCACAGCAGTCGTCAGATTTGGCCAATCAACGGTCTAGATCTAATCGACGAATCACCATCAGAAAACAACAATAGAGTGCTCACCAAACGGCCCGAGGTTATCACGATACGCGATTGCGATCAATGGCATCGCGATATCGCAATCGAAGAAACACAATGGAGAGGGGCTTATACCTATATGTCTGTGCGGTGTGATTAGCCGGACCTGATAACATTATAAACCATATTCGATATAATTTGAGTTCCGGGAAACATAAATTTCCTTTGTATTTGCGTATTTCGTTTATCAAACGAAATACAAAGGATAAAGCGTTGATGCAATAAACCGGACCCGAAAGGGTTCCGTAAGGCTATTGTATGTCATTTCAAATCCGCCCAAGGCCATTTTTACGGGATTTTTAGTGTTTTAATGTATTTCTAAAATACAAATGGACAAGCCATTTGCGACATGCGATAGTGACTCACAAGCAGACTTGGTAAGAGAATAGACTGGATTTGAGGACATTTGAAGTTAGGGTGAACAATGTTTTTGGCAGATTTTCATAGTTTGAATGCATTTCTCTGTGTTAATAGAAAGCGGTTGTTTCAGGGATTTCAAAGGCCCGATGCACTCATCCGTTGCAAAATAGGTGGCCACCTCCCCTTAAGGCATTATGCAATGATTATTTAACGTTAGAAGAGGGATTCGAGCGGATAGAGGCTGGGAGATAGAAAGCCGAAAAAGGGGAAAAGCCACAACACGATGCAACCGAACCAACAGAAGTGATCATGGAGCATCGCTAGCACGAGCGAGCTACCTGACATTGTAGCAAAATTAATTTGGTTACTGTGTTGTTAGAAAAAGAGACCTCTCGCTCATGGTTGTCTAATTATGGCATCAAGCAATTAGAAGCCAGAGGGGATAGATTAAAACACCTCGAGCCTTAGAGAGCCCGAGAGCATTGTAAAAATCCTATAAATGGCTGAAAGTTAGAAGTATCAAAGGTTCAACTTTTGGAGACTGTGGAGACTGTGCTCCTCTCAGTGTCTCATCTTCATTCTAGTAATACAAGCTTATTTTGTTGTTATATGTTCAATCGCCTTCTTTCCCTCTCTTCTAAGCTTGCACTTGAATGGGTTATTCATGTTTTCTTCTCTGTCGAATGCTAGATAACTATCATCCTATCTCTGTGCTGATAAATTAGATTTGTAAGTTTCATTTACTTTTGTAGCTAGCCATTCGTATGTGTTTATGTATGTATCTACTGGTACTGTCAGGATTCTCCGTCTATTCATTGAATCTATAAACTATTGAACATTAGTGGTTGAAAGCCTTGTCAAGCTGAGGGTGTTCATGCATGTTCTGAGTGAAAATAGAGTTGAAACAGTCATTTGACTTGATCCAAACCCCAATCCATTCCAATATTTTAGAGAACGATATTGAAGATTTATATGTTTCCAAGAATCTCCGAGCTATAACCTAGGAGAGTTTCCTGGAGTGCTAACAGGTACATTCAAGGTTGGCAACTCTAACTATGTTTTTGGATTTTTCAACCTGCTATCTTCTGCTACCTTGTCATCATGCTCCTTATTGATCAAATATTGTTCAATCTACTTGGCTAGTGCTTCTTCCTGTGTTTTGGCTTCTTCTTCTTCATTTCTTTTCCTTTATTCCTCTTCTTTCCTCCTTTGTTCTTCTTTTGCTTTCTTCTTTTGTTCTTCTTTTGCTTTCCTTTGTTGCCTCCTATTTTCTTTTCTTTGTTGCTTCTGAATTCTTCTTCTTTATAGCCTCTTGCGTTTATCTTTCCTCTTCTTTATTATTCATGTTTTCCTCTTGTTGTTGTTTATTTCTTACCTCTTCCTCTTCTTGCTTATGTTTAGATTGTTCCTCTTCCTACTTATTTTCAATCCTTTTTTCTTTTACTTCTCCTTGTTGGCTCCTTTTCCTTGTTTTCTCTTAAGGATATATTTCCTTTCTTCCAAGGTCATTCTCTCTTGAGTGCCATGCTCTGATTGTTCTCCTTTGTCAACTTGAAGAGATGATTCCAGTGCCTTGGAATAGTTGTATTTTTTTTTTACCTTTTCCTCCTCCTCGATCACTGAAGTATATATCCAAACATACCTGATTTCTTTGCAATACCACATGGAAATACCTCTCAGGTCATATGTATTAAAAATTAATTCACCAAATCTAAATCATTGTAATTATTCAACTTTTGCTTCTTCCTCCTTGAAAATTTTATTAGAGTATGCCCCAATATCCAATGGGAAGACAAACCATGGGGATTTATTGGCTTTAACCAAGGCCTTGGACAATCCTATAGTGAGTTGGTAGGTGACATGATTTAGAATATTAGATTGCTATGCTAATATCCTCCTCAGATTAAAAACAAAATGCTTTCATTGTGCTTAAGGATTCATTAATTTTTGCAAGTGAAATGAAGAGTTTTTATGTTAATTTTATGAGAAATTTAACATAAATAAGAAACTGAACAACAACATAAACATGTAGAAAACATCATCAAAAACACATTACAACAGGAACATGATAAAGGAGTTCACCTCTCCTGGGCTATGTCTCCTTGGTCCAGCTTCCAATGGTTTGGACCTCTATATTATTCTCAAAAGTGTAAAAAGATGTGTTTACAATGCTCAAATGCTTCTGCAACCTGCTCCAATCAGTCCAGAATCCTCAAAAATGGCTATCTAGACTCTTTTTGCATCCAATTTGGTGGAAAACTGAAGAATTTATGACTTCTCCAAGTTCTCCCAATATTTCTCCACAAATTTCCCCATTTCAGGCATGATCCTACAAATTAGCCCCAAAAACGTGCTAAATAGGCAAATATTTCAGTGCACGATGGGTCATAATCTTTCGGTCAACCTTCTTATCACAAATTGCAATCGACAAGAAAACCAATGAGATTTATAGTCTGTGAACTTGACGAGTGAGGTACGATTGCAATGTGGCGGACCCGATGGAAGTATTAACCACAACCGATAAACATATCGCATACGAGATCCTTTCGCAAATCGTAAGGCAAAGTAGCGGCAGTCCATATATTTGGGACTTTTGTTTTTCTGCAAAGTGTGATTGTGATCTACGATCCATAACATCACAACTCCAGGGTCGATCCCTTAATGCCTTTCCACCTATCTTTTGCGAAGTGCAATTGCGATCTGCGACCGCATCGCAACCTTCCCTACTTGGGCCGATTCTTTAATGCCTTCCTGCCTGCGTTATCGCATCGCACCCTGGCTATTATGGGACCGATTTTTAACGCTGACCCACCTATGACATGTGATTTGTGATATGAGGGGGAAAATGGTGGCCTGTCACTTGGTGCCTCCCCATTCGCTGAAGGGCCTTGCCACATCATTCAATCTTGCCATGTGTCCAAGTCAAACCTGAACTTTGAATTTCTCTAACTTTTGCATATGAGCTCGGATTTGAGTGTCGTTTGCACCATTGGAATTAGAATGATGAGTTCTTCAATCTAAAGCTAAGTTTATAAATATTCTAACATTTTTGTTTTTGAGCCTAATTTTGAGCACCTGATCACTCCTCCCCACTGGAAGCCTTTTGGACCCCAAAAGGATCACTTTCAATTATCAAACAGGTGAGGGTACAGTTCCCTCACCTTTCCAACATCTATCCATTTGGCTTTTAAAGGATTTGTACCCTTGAGCCCCACTCGAAGATAATCGATACTTCCCCTTTTTGATGTCCTTGTTCTTCTGTCAAGTATAGTGTCTTGTTGAAGCTCATCAAGAAATTCTGGAGAAAAGTCTTCAATAGAAGGAATTTAAGTATTCTCTCCTTGATATTCAATCAAAGGAGGCTCATACAGCCTTAAATTCTCAACATTAACAACAACATAAATTTTCATATATGAAGGCAAATCCAACCTGAAGGCATTGTTACCAATTTTTTCCAAAATTCTGAATAGACCATATCTAATTGGTTTTAGCTTTTTACCTTCTCCTTGGAGCCTCTATTTGTTAATGTGAAGCCAAACTTCATCACCAACTTGGAACTTGTGATCGTGATGATGCTTTTCGTGCCTTTATTTGTACTTTCCTTGGATTTTCTCAAGTAGTTCTTGAACCTTTTGGTGCACTAATTGGATTTGTTCAATGAACTTTCTTGCTTTGTCTATGTCGTTATGACCTTCAATAGCAACATCTTTGACAAAAATAAAATCCAAAGGAGATTTAGGAAAGTATCCCAAGCATGCCTCAAATGGTGAAGTTTGAGTGGAAGAATGCTTGTCTCATTTGTAAGCATGTTGAATATAGTGCAAATGTTCATCCCTTCACCACTTCTACTTGACCATTTGTTTGTGGATGAAAGGTTGTACTCTTTTTCAATTTGGTGTCCATGAATCCCCATAAACTTGACCAAAAATTCCCATCAAAGTGAGAATCTCGATCACTAACAATGGATGTGGGAAATCCAAAATGCACCCAAACATTCTGAAAAATTAACTGAGTTGTTTGTTCAGCTGTAACTTGCTTTTTACATGGCATCAAAATAGAAATTTTGTTGAACCTATCCACAACTACATACAAACAATCATGACCTCTTTTTGATAATGGAAGACCTCCTACAGAATCCATAGAAACACTCTCCCATGGTCATGAAGGAAACAAAAGTGGTGTGTACAATCCTAACTTCCTATTACTAGGCTTACTAGTTGCACATAATGAACATCCTTTAATAAAACGAGACACACTTTCAAGCATACGAGGCCAATAACAATACCTCTGTAGATGTGCCATCATCTTACTTACACCGTAATGACCAACAATAAGAGATGTGCCTCTCTTATGATGTTAACTCTTTCTCCCAGTGGAATACAAAGCTTGCCAAGATGGTACAACTAGTTATCATGCAAATGATAATCCAATTCTTCTACTTGTTTACCATGACTCAAGCTTGCATAAAAATCTTGAAAGTCATTATCTGATGCATATTGCTCAATGTAACTTTCATGTAAAACATAATTATGCTTAAGTAAAGTAGTTGCACTAACAATAGGCCTAGAAAACATATCAGCAACTTTATTGTAGATACCTTTCCTATACCTGATTACCAAGTGGAATTGTTGAACAAAACACATCCATTGGAAGTGCCTTGATTGTTGCAACTTTGATTGTGATTGCAGGTATTGCAATGGTTAATGATCAGTGTGAATTACTGTTTCCTTACCCATCAAGTAGTGTTTCAATTTCTTCACACTTTACACCAATGCATACAATTCTTTGTCATATGTAGGATAGTTAATCACTGCACCATTAAAAGTTTCTAAATGAAAACAGATAGGCTTACCATGTTGCATGAGGACTGCACCCATAGTGTAATCACTAGCATCAATCTGAATCTCAAACGACTGTCTCAAGTATGGAAATGCTAGTACTGGATTTTTACACATATTTTCCTTCAACGCATCAAAGGCCTTTTGTTGTTTTCCTCCCCACTGAAAAACATTTTTCACGCTTGTCAACGCATGCAAAGGAGCTGCTATAAGAGAGAAATTAGCAATGAACTTCCTCCAATATTGTGCTTCTCCCAAAAAACTTCTTACCTATGACTATCTTGGGCCTTGGCCAATTCACAATGACGTCAACCTTGGAGGGATCTGTTTTCAACTTACCTCCTCCAACAATATGACCCAAGTAAACTAAAGAAACTTTTCCAAATTTGCACTTTGACATCTGAAGATGCAACTGTTCTTTTTCATCAAGTACTTTTCTTACATGTTTGACATGTTCATTACAAGATTTACTAAAAATTAAGATGTCATCTAAGTAGACTATGAAAAAATCATCAAGAAATGGCCTCAATACATCATTCATCACACTCATGAATGTAGGGGGGTATTACATAAACCAAACGACATAACTAGCCATTCATAAAAACCCTGTTTTGTTTTAAATGTTGTCTTCCAAATGTCTCCTTCAGCTATTATAATTTAATGGTAGCCACTTCTTAAGTCCAACTTAGTAAAATACTTTGCATCTTTCAATTGATCAAGTAAATCATCTATTCTAGGCGGATGGTTCTTTACTGTAATTTTGTTTAATGTGCGAAAGTCCACACACATGTGCCATATTCCATCCTTCTTTGGCACCAAGACAATAGGTGAACCACATGGCGAGGAAGATGGTTTGATGATCCCTTTGTTCAACAACTCTTTATTTTTCTTCTTAATTTCTGTGCTTTCCATCATTGACATCCTGTACATGCCAATGTTAGGAAGAGGACAATCTTGTTGCAACTGTATCTCATGTTGGATTCCTCTCTTGGGAGGTAATCCCTTTGGTTCCTAAAACATCTCATCATGTTGGTTAACTACGAAAACCAATTTAGATTTCAAATTTGAATCACAAACTTTAAAAGCTTCATTATCAACATCATTCCTAGGTTTGATCATGAGAAGCACAAAATTCTTGCTCAAATTTACTAGTCTTTTCATCTGCCCTACATTAACAAGCGAAAGATTTATTTTCTTGCTATGAGCTCTCACAATATATTCTACTCCATATTTGAATAAATGATATTTATTTTCATGTCTATGGAAGATATATTTCCTATCATAAAGGTACGAGCTGCCCAAAAATATGCCATAGATATCCAATAGCACAACGTCAAGCTCCAATTCATCTATGAAATTTGCAGTAATGTCAAATTTTAGTTTACACTTTCTCGTAACCTGCAATTGCGCATTTTCACACACCCATCCAAGTGGATACGGTTTATGATGTGGAACAGTTTCCGAATTTAAACTTTTGACAATGTTTTCAAATATAAGATTGGCTTGAGAACCATTATTGAACACTGTATCAATCTTGTTGTGTTTTGATATCACCCTTATGTGAAAAAGTTCCATTCTCCTCTTTCCATTTGGAGTTTCATTTTGCGATTCTGAAGAACTAGCAGTGGCAATGGATTATTTTCATTTTTACCCCATGGATGTGATTTTAGTTTCATCGCCCGAATCGGATCCCAAATCCTATTAAGTGGTTTCAGTTGTATTTTGTTTTCCCTTTTTGTTGTTTTTCTTTGGTCTCATTTCAAGTTGAAGCTTCCAACAATGAGCTTTTTCGTGACCCTCTCTGGAACAATGTTTGCATGTAATTTTCTCTCCTTATTTTTTGATAGACGCTTTTTTCTTTGCCTTCCCTTTGAAAGCCTTTTCCTTTCCTTTACTCTTAAATGGCTTTTTACTACCTTCTTGTGGGGTGTTTTTCCCTCTTGCCTCAAGATGAGTGGCTTGCACACACACATCATCTAGATTATTGGGATTAAAAATTAAGCTAGTATGCCTAAGTTAATTGTGTAAACCCCCTATGTACTTCAGCAATGTGTCCTGTGATTGTAAATCTACACCTAACATCAAATACCTTTTTCTGAATTCTTGGGTATAATATTGCACATTTTTACCTTTAAGCTGTCTAAAATTCTGCCAATTCATGATGGATTTCTGCATATAAGCTAGAGGGTAGAATTTTCTTTTGATTGAAGCAATGAAATCATTCCAAGAAATTGATATCTTACCATGTTTTTTAATCTCCTCTTGGGTATTTGGTTCCCACCATAGTAGTGCTACACCCTTCATTCTCAAGGAAGCTAATTGAATGTTTATGTCATCCTCTTGAAGGTTTTGGATCCTGCAATAGACCTCCAACTGACGAATCCAATTATCAAGCTTCTTTTCATTCACTTCACAGTTATACATGGGAAACTCAAATTTAACATCAAGTTTTGAAAAAGGTGATCTACCAGTTCCTTTTGAAGAATGATGATGAGTATGAGTAAGGGTTGTGTTAGTGGAAGAGGGTGAAGATGCTTGCGAAGAAGAAGATGAAGAATATGGTGGAGAGGGTGGAGGTTTGTCTCCATTTCCATTACCTCCTCCTTAAGAGCTTTCTCCTTTGGGAGTTTGGAACTTTCCCCTTGCAACCTGGTATTCCTCTCTTCATAGAGGACCTTCACCATATCTGTCATATCAAAGAAATCCTTTCTGAAGGTCTTCTCATCTTTTGTCATGTTTGTAGGTTCTTCTCCATGAGACATGATCTCTGGAGTCTCAACTGCAACTCGAGGTTGAATTGGTGTTGGCGATTATGGCAACCTTACTCTCCTTCCCCTTGACCCAACTTCAGGGCTTCCAACCATCTTTCATTCACCTCTTTTGAGTTTTAACCTTGTAAGCATGACATAAACTCGTAAACAATTAAATCCTTCTTTCACAAAGAAAACCTAGTGCTCTGATACCAAATTGATCTGATTTAGAATATTATATTGTTGTTCTAAGATCCTCCTCATATTAAAAACAAAATTCTTTCATTGTGCTTAAGGATTCACTAATTTTTGCAAGTGAAGTGGAGAGTTTTTTATGTTAATTTTATGAGCAATTTAACATAAACAAGAAACTGAACAACATCATAAACATGTACAGAACTTCATCAAAAACACATTACAACAGGAACATGATAAAGGATTTCACCCCTCCTAGGCTATGTCTCCTTAGTCCAGCTTCCAATGGCTTGGGCCTCTCTGTTATGCTCAAAAGTGTAAAAATATGTGTTCACAATGCTCAAATGTTTCTGCAACTTGCTCCAATCAGTCCAAAATCCTAAAAAATGGCTATCTAGCCTCTTTTTACATCCAGTTTGGTGGAAAACTGAAGAAGTTATGACTTCTCCTAGTTCTTCCAATATTCACTCCACAAATTTCCCCATTTTCGGCATGATCCTACAAATTATCCCCAAAAACGCGCTAACTAGGAAAATATTTCGGTGCGTGGTAGGCCATAATCTATCGATCGACTATCTTATCACAAATCGCAATCAGTGAGAAAACCAGTGAGCTTTATAGTCTGTGAACGCAACAGGGGAGGTGCGATTGCGATGTAGCAGACCCAAAAGAAGTATTAACCACAACCGATAAACATATCGCATCCAGGATCCTTTCGCAAATCGCAATTTGGTAGAGTATTGACGGTCCATATATGTGGGACTTATGTTTTTCTATGAAGTGCGATTGCAATCTGCGATCCATCACATCACAACTCCAAGACCAATCCATTAATTCATTTCTTCATATCTTTTGCAAAATGCGATTGCGATCTGTGATCCATCGCATCGCAACCCTTCCCTGCTCGAGGTTGATTCTTTAATGCCTTCCTGCTTGCCTTATTACATTGCACCTTGGCTATTCTGGGGCTGATTTTTAATGCCAACCCACCTGCAACATGAAATTTGCGATATGTGGGGGCCAATGGTGGCCTGCCACTTGGCGTCTCCCCATTCATTGAAGGGCCTTGCCACATCATCTAATCCTACCATGTGTCCAAGTCAAACCTGAACTTTGACTTGCTCTAACTTCTGCACATGAGCTTTGATTTGAATGTCATTCGCACCACTGGAATGATAATGACGAGCTCTTCGATCTGAATATAATTTTTTCAAGATTCTGACACTTTTATTTTTTAGCCTAATTTTGAACACCTGTTCAGTAAGAAACCTCTTGTAACACTACCTTGTCTACGATAAATGTGGGAAGAGCATGTGGAGGCTTGTAATCATTACATACTTTGATGTAAGTAGAAACACTAAGAGGAAACCAATTTTCAATATCATGTAGAGAAGCTCTGCTCTATTTGACATGCATGGAGGCTCTGTGCCAAAAAATAGATTATATAAGGGAGAGATGAAGTATTCAACAATATTCTCATACATTTCCTTATATCTTATATTCCGCAAACTCTTAAAATATATGTGCGTGGGTAGTTCTTGATGAGGACTCCATTTCAAACCTAGTCCTTCAAAATCACATTTTGCACACACAACATCCAACAAGTAAGATGACATATAGAATTCTGACTACCCCATATCTAGTGGATTTCTTTTTGCTTGGGCATTAGATCTGATGTAGGATGTCAAAATGTTTTACCAATTGAAGATATATCCCTTAGTTTCATATGCATAAATTAATATAACCCAACTACAACAACCCTCAATTAAATTCCATGTAAATAAATAATGCATTGACATTAAAAGCAAAACAAAAGACAAAACAAAACCAACATCATGGGACACGTATTCCAAGTTGAATGAGGGGAAAAAAATTATATTGGGATCCACTTGTGGTTAATTATTTACTAATTATAGAAATTGGCATTGGAAAAGGAAAAGGGAAATAAATAGAAAATTAAGTATTATAGGTCAGTAAGGACATGAGGCAGAATGTAAAACAAATAAAAGAAAATGAAAGAAATTCCACGTCAGTAAGTGAGGAAGAGGAAGAGATGAAAAAAGGATGAAAATAGTAAAATAATATGCATGAAAGCAAAAATGAAGGAAAAATTAAAAGGAAAAGAAAAGAAAATTGGAGAGACAACATTTTAGCATTCTCTTTTTGGAGAAGAAAGGAGAAAGGAGAGAACATAGAGCACTTGGAGCACAAGGAAGACAAGCAAGGAACAACCAAATAAATAAAGTAGTGGAAGAATATTTCAAGTGGTAGCCAAGAAGAAGGTGTGAATAATAATTAGCAAGGGCAGAAAAGAACAAAGAAAAGAGCAGCCAACAAGAGGATTTTTGCGGGTAACAGTGTGCATGTTTGATTATCTTACTAGGATTTGAATGCATGGTTCATGCTTTGTTTTTTTGGTCATATTTTGTTGTCATTAGCTTGGGATTTGTAGGGATTGATAGTCATGTACATCCTTGCCTTATGACATTTCCTGGATAACCATGATGTAGTGGGTTCCCTATTTGGTTGAGCTTTGAATTGATAGCAGATTTCGGATCCGGGTTGACGTAGTCTAAGGAAAATCCCAAGGGTTGAGAGTGGATATGGTTTTCTCTAGGTAAGATCTTGATAGGTGGGTGGAGGCAAGAAAATTCCTCTGGGTATGGTGAATAAATTTAGAGGCACCCAAGCTTATATTGGCTTTGGTGGTTTTGGGACATGTTATTAGGTGAAATCATTGTGGCTTGATGGTGGAGGTGGTTTTACTTTGGACTCCCTATATGGTTATGTTTTGGTTTATCCCATGTAATCCCAAATTCAAGCTTGGAATATGGCATGGGGGTGACTGGGCTAGGAGAAAGAATCAGTTCAACCCCAACCTATGGTCAGGTAGAATGTGGAAGTCCCTAACTTGGTTAGTGTTATGCATATGTTATTATGTGTTATTCTTTAATGAAGATCAGTGAGCATAAGTTTTGATTTAATTATGTGATTGGTTTGTCATGGCTTTATTTTCGTTAAATGCTTGCTACATGCATGGTATATTTCTTATTATATGAATTAATCTTGTTATTGATCTTTCACATGGTTTTATAGGCTCTTGGATAATCTATATGAATTCATGAGATAATATGTGTTTATTGCAGCTAGTATGAGAGGGAAGTAAGCCTTATTGATGAACATCTAATAAAACTATGAAACAGTGAACTATTATGCATTCATGACCTACAGGTACCATAGTCACAAAGTGTTTTTATAAATGAATAACATGTGTTAGGAAAGAATGAGTAGGAACAGAGCTTAATAAAAATGTGTACAAACTTGTACATAATATTGGTAGAGTTCTTGAAAAGTTTGGGTAGTGGATTGAACACTAGCCCTAAAATTCAGGAACTGAGCCCATTGTTGCATGCACAGGGTGAGGAAATCTCAGCCACAACGGCATAGAGGATGTGTTATGTGTGTCAGTGGATCCCTCTGGTTACAATGGTAGGTTTGCATGCGTGCAGCTAGGAAGTAAATCTAGGTCGAGCTCAAGGAAATGATCACCAGGAGAAGTTTGACTAATAGCAATGTGAACATGTGTCTATGGGTGGTTACAGGAAGTTTTGGACAAGTGGACCCCATTTCCATAATTGAATCTTGGAAATTGGATCTTTCATAGTAACTCTCAGCTCATGTTTACCCTAGTAAGTTTGTAAAAGTGGGTAAATGTGGGGTGTGGTGTACCAGAGTAGGTTCACAGAACTGGACCTTAAGGTAAATGCAGATTGTTATGCATATGTCTATATGTTTATCATGCATGCATGTCAGTTATTTTATTGGTATTGCTATTTTATCCATGTACTTGTTGTGATTACAGTTTTGGTATCATTATTTTGATTCATGTATGAATTGATATGCTCTTGATATTATTATGTATCATGCTAATCTGGATTGGCCTGTGGAGATGCAATAGCCTCAATAGAAATAAATTGAGGTAAAGCTTTTAATTATGCCTTTTATTTGATTTATCTCATAGTCGTATGTTGCATGAAAATAGAAGGATAGTAGATGAAGAGCAAAGTGGTTGATTATAGTTCATATGACTCCCTGCGCAGGGCAGAAGAGAAACCCGTGGGATGGGAGAAATCAGTTGAGAAGCAGGGAGAGGGAGACTCTCCTGATCTGGAAGATACATTAAGAATTTTGAGGGAAGATATTAGAAGTTGTAAAGTTTATATTTAATGGTTGATTGAAGCATAGGAATATTCTTACAAAATATCAAGAGAAGCAAGTTGATGTTAATGTAGTTATTATTCAAAGCCTTTCAAATTTATAGAAGCATGGACATTTGGGGACCAATGATGCAGATAGACAAGAATAAAATATTAATGGGGTAGACGGAATTTGGTTTCAAAAAAGTTACAAGATGGACCATGATGATAATCTTAGCACTTTGTAATTCCTCCAGGCTAAGGAGAGGAAACCAAAGGTAACCACAAACCAAACTTTAGGGCTGGAAGCTAGCCTTCCAAACCTAGAGAGGGATCTCTCTTATGAAATACTCTAGATATTAGGTTAGGTCTATAGATCAAGGTAGAATAATTTAATAGTTTTATGGGAGGGGATAGGGAAAATCCATTGGGCATGGAGTCAAATTAAGAAAAACATTTTTAGTGCTACCATGGGAAAATGAAGAATCTGTAGAGAAGGGCAAGGTAGGAAATCCTTTATTGTGTCTTTGTCGAATTCCTTTGTAGAGATGTGAGTAGAGGAATAATTAAATTGATAATATCTAAAGCATCTATCTAAGGATGAACCTTAGATATCATGGTGGAGGAAACAAAAGCTGAAATGTTTAGTTACTTATAGCAGAGCACCTGAAAGTGAATTCTGAAATAAATTTGTTTAACTAAACACCGAAGACATAACATTTGAGAATTTCCATAATAAAAAATAAAAAACATAAACAGGAGATAGATATCACCATAAATTCCTTGAACAAGTAGACTTCGGCCTTCATCATCCACTGGAATTTTCAAATGGAACTGTACAATGCACAATGTCTTTTCTCTATCACACACTCGCCAACCAACCCATTTCTCATATAAATTTACAAAATATATAGGAAAAACTCTTTCCCAATCTAAGGAGGTCGAGTTCAACCATTTCCCCAAAGATAGAATTAGTTACATTAAAATTTAAAATTGTCTGCTAGGAAATAGGGATCAAATTTCTAGAAAATAGGGGACAAATACTAGATCATATCTATTTAATCATGACAATTTTTTTAAAAATGGAGGATTTTGTATATGATATTGTTCTTGAGAGAAACATTTCTCAGTTTTATAACATTCTTCTCCATCTCCTCATAATCCTTGCCCAAAGATCATGGCTAAAACAGGAAATGATGAAATATAAAAAATAGACTATAAAATTCATTCAAATATTCTAATATATGACATCTGTGAAGAAACTGAAGGATATTTTTTTATTTAGCTTGTTTTTTACAAAAACCTCTTTGGGTTTTTAAAATTTCATTTCCTTTGGTTCAAAATCTGATTTTGAAAATGAGGACTAAAACAGAATGTTGATGTCTTTTGAGAATACTAATGAACTTTCATCAGTCTACACATCATCCTTCAACATACCAAAACAATAATCTGATCATCCTCACTTCTTTTCATACACTGATGACTAAACTTGCACATATTGAAAGGAAAATATAAAACATGTGGATGTGAATCTACAAGACACTTAAGGACACTTTTCATAACCATATAAACTAATTTCAAGAGGTATAGAGTCGGTTTTAAAGGTTAAATTATTGACTTTGTAGAAGCACAACAAATTTGTTGAGTTACTTCTTCCTTCAGGAAAAATGCAGCAAAAACGCAGTGAATTCACAATTCTCATATTTTTAACTGTCTCCTGGATTTATGAATGTGTCATACAGGTAGAAGACAAACTCTAAAAAACCATATACCTATTAGAAGACATATGTTCAAACTTCAAACCTCCATTCTTGAAAATCATCACCTACAGAAAAAATGCAACGACTGAAAGCAGCGAAACTTCACTTGCATGGATTTGGCCAAGTGTGTAAGTATCTGGCTAGGTAAGAAGGTTGATGAATGATGTTGACAATATCAGTTACCTTATTTGAACCTCCATACATGAGAAGGAGTGCCAAAACTCTGATCTCACACTCTTCACAAAAACTAAGGACTTTATCTCTATGAAATCATAGCAACACTTTACAAATTGACCAAAATGATGAAAAGACTAAACCTGACTTTGATTATTATAGCACAAGACTCTAACATTGGATCCAATGGGCACAAAATACTCCCTGTGAGGTGCCAAAGAAAATCGTAGACCATGTGTCTGATCCATTGGGCTTCTCCCAATCTCGAAGACTGCAACCTGCAAACTGTGGCCTGCAATCTAATTGACCAAAATTGTACATGCTATAAACTGAAACTGAAATATGAAATAAATACTTTCCCAACAAGATTATTTCACACCATTTCATACTCTAACCTGTTGAAGAACTACTGAAGTCAAGTGATACAAAAATTTCAATGAAGCCAATCAAGTATTTGTTGAAATAAGTGGATTTCTTGACTGTGCTTGCACCATATAGAAATTGGACAATGTAATGGAGGTGGAAACTCATGATGCATCTAGTCTCCATATTTAAAACATGATTGAAAACAAAATCTGAAAAAAACTTCCATATAGTGAGCTATAGGATCATAAAAGACATGATTTGTTCGATGATCCTCAAGGTATTCAATGACTGGATCATCAAGGTTGAATTTTTCAGATGTATTCTCTATGTCAAACCATGACTTCAACTTTGAATTGTCAAATTCTTGTTCAAAGACAAAACATTCTTCCATCATGAGAAACAAGGGCAACACTACCTCCTTTTGTTTTGGCTGGAAAAATCTTTCAAAATATTGGCTCTGATCTTGGAAGTTGTGGGACTGTATTTGAGCCTCTAAGACCTCAACATCTCTCTCAAGTTTTAGAATAAATTTTCCAAGAAAATGAGCTTTATCTATGGAAGAACATTTGCATGAATTTAAATAAATAGATAAAAACTTTGAAAAAGCTTCATCAATATGATCATCATCAAAATTGTCCCAATATTCCTTAAAACCTTCAATAGAAACAGGATTTGCCACATACCCTGTCATCTTGATTGATTAGGAAAATGGATTTGTACTTTAAACTCTAAATTTTTTGGATAGTGGAGTCACCATGGATGTTCTGAATTTTGTATTGCTTGAAAATGGAGTTTCTAGTGAACAATGCACAACCTTATTATGTCTAATCAATGTTCACCATCAATAATCAGATCTGAAACTTGATGGTTCATTCTCGAGGAAGATGGAACCTTTCACTCCCCAGAAATGGTGCCACTATGTTAGCACTTTGTAATTCCTCCAAGCTGAGGGGAGGAACCCAAAGGTAACCACAAACCAAAATTTATGGTTGGAATATAGCCCTTCCAAACTTAGAGAGAGATCTCTCTTATGAAATCTTCTAGATCTTAGGTTAGGTCTATAGATCAAGGTAGAATAATTTTAATATTTTGATGGTAGGGGAGAGGGAAAATCCATTAGGCATGGTGTCAAACTAAGCTAAATATTTTCAGTTCTATGATGGGAAAATGAAGAATCCTTAGATAGGGGCAAGGTAGGAAATCCTTTATGGTGTCTTTGTCAAATTTCATTGTAGAGAGTTGAGTAGATGAAGAATGAAATTGATAATATCTAAAGCATCTAGCTAAGGATGAATTTTAGATATTATGGCAGAGGAAAAAAAATATTGAAATGTTTAGCTACTTATAGCAGAGCACCTGAAAGTGAATTATGAAATCAATTTGTTTAACTAAACACTCAAGACATAAAATTTAAGCATGGCCATAAAAAAAGATTAAAAAACAAAATAGGAGATAGACATCACCATAAATGATTGACATAGGAATACCTAAACAAGTAGACTTCGACCTTCATCATTCACTAAAAATTTCAAATGGAATTGTACAATGCTCAATGTATTTTCTCTATCATACACTAAGCAACCAAACCATTTCTCATATAAATTTACAAAATATATAGGAAAAACTATTTCCCAAGCTAACGAGGTCAATTTCAACTACTTCCCCAAAGATAAAATCATTTACATTAAAATTTAGAGCTGCCTATAGGAAAAAGGGATCAAATTTCTGGAACATAGGGGTCAAATATTAGATCATATATCTTGATTAATGATATTTGTTAGAAAATTGAAGGAGGTTTTTGCAAAAGATATTGTTCTTGAGAGAAACCTTTCTCAATTTTCAAAAATGCTTCTTCATATCCTCAGAATCTGTGCCCAAAGATCATGACTAAAAAGCAAATGATGAAACCTAAAAAATATGTTGTAAAGATTCATTCTAACATTCCAATAAATGACACTTGTGAAAAAACTAAAGGAG
Source organism: Pinus tabuliformis (assembly GCA_031772625.1). Classification (NCBI taxonomy): domain Eukaryota; kingdom Viridiplantae; phylum Streptophyta; class Pinopsida; order Pinales; family Pinaceae; genus Pinus; species Pinus tabuliformis. The sequence continues at coordinate 1,399,202,231 of CM062819.1, forward strand.
TTTTTTATTTGGCTTGTTTTTGGAAAAGTTCTCTTCGGGTTTTTCAAATTTATTTTCCCATTGTTCAAAATCCAAATTTGAAAATGATGATGAAAACAAACAGTGTGTAGTGAACTTCCTTGTCGTATTATATAATCAATGCTTGAATCTTGATGTCTTCTGAGCATACTAATGAAATTGTATCAATCTACAAATCATCCTTCAACATACCAAATCAATAATCTGATCATCCTGACATCTTTTCATACACCTATGACTAAACTTGAACATATTGGAAGGAAGATATAAAACCTGTGGATGTGAATCCGCAAGACACTTAAGGACACTTGTCATAACCATATAAACTGATTTAAAAATGTCTGGAGTCGAGTTGAAAGGTTAAATTGTTGATTGTGTAGAAGCACAAAAAATTTGTAGCATTACTTCCTCCTTCAGAAAAAGCGCAGAAAAAATGCAACGAATTCACCATTATCATACTTTTGACCATCTCCAGGATTTCTAAATGTGTCAAACAAGTGGAAGACAACCTATAAAACATCAGATACCTATTAGAAGACATTTGTTCAAACTACAAACCTCCATTCTTGAAAATCATCACCTGCAGAAAAAATACGGTGACTGAGCGCAATGAAACTTCACTTGCATGGGTTTGGCCAAGTGTTGAAGTCTAGCTATGTAAGATGGTTGATGGATGATGTTGAAAATATCAACTACCTTCTTTGAACCTCAGTACATAAGAAGTAGTGACAAAACTCTGATCTCACACTCTTCACAAAAAGTAAGTACTTGATATCTATGAGATCATAACAACACTTACAAATTGACCAAAATGATACCTGACTTTGATAACTATAGCATAGGACTCTAACAAATACAATAAAGAGTGGTAGATCCTTGAGTACACCTGGAAAGAGGGCTAGTATGCATGGATTTTATTCTATCTCTACTTATTGGAGACAACATCGCCATCATGACTAGCATCATCATAAGAGGAGTCACAAGGAGTATTTTCCAGAGGAATTCAATAAATCCAAGCCTTCTACTTTTGATGGTGAGATGAAAAAATTAGAAGATGTAGAAGCATGGTTGATTGGAGTGAGAAAAAAATTTAGACTTCATTATTACTCGAAGAATATGAAAGCCAAGATCGTTACTTTCAGTCTCAAAGGAAAATCATATATATGGTGGGAATATGTTAAGCATGTCAGGGGCATCAGGGAAGAAAAGATGACTTGGGAAGAATTTGAAAGGCCAAGAAATTCTATGAGCTGAGGATGTGTTCCATGTCACATGAATAATATACAACCAGATTTCTAGATTTATTGAGATATGTGCCATATATCAAGGATGAGAAAGAAAATACCCAAAGGTTCATTAGTGGATTTCCATTATCATCCAAAGACGAAATTGAGTTTGACGAGCCTCAATCATTGGAGGAATCTATCAGAAAGTTGAAGCATTGCTATGAGCATTCAATGCACTAGCCTAGGTTCCAACTTGATTGGAAGGGTAGCAAGATCACTAAAGGAAAATGGCCCAAGAAGCGAGGAAGATATCAGGATGCAGGTGAGAAGGAAAATATGTCTCCTCATAAGAAGTCAAATGCAGTTGAGAAAGGACATGGGTCTCAGCTTTTGGAGCAGTAGAATAAAGGCAATGGCATAGAACCATTGAGGTGTTGGAATTGTGGTGGAGACCATCACAAGAGGGATTCTCCATCATATCAAGGTGCTAGACCTAAAATCTACAGTGATCAAGAGGTGTAGACTGTTGGGAATGTAGCTCAGAGCATTCCCTAGATCTATGCAGCAATTGATAGTAGGTAGGCAAACCAAAACGCATGCATGATCCGGATTTAAACAAGAACGCAAAAAATTACAGATATAACCATAAATACAAAGATGCAGTAGAAATAACACTTCATTTCATTAATATCAAATACTGAAATATGCTTACAAACAGAATGGAAATAAGACTAGCTTGGGCGATGGTAGCTTATCTCTGAGAAGAGATGTGGTGACTACATACCTCTAAACTACGTTACAATGAGGCTCAAGGGCCATTTTATTATTGAACAATAAGAGCAAACCCTATACAACCAAAATCCTAACCCGAGGAGATGTAACACCAAGAGTTTAAGGACCCCGTTGGGGTGAGTTGGATAGCCAATTTCCTGGGGTCGCGACTTGGTCATATTATGTCTGTTTGACGCGCATGATAACCCGTTGGAAAGATCTCTCCAAGGACTACAACAAAAAAATTTATTTTAGATACAAAATCAATGGTGGTATATTGCCAAAAATACATCGTTTAGGGTCTCAAAACGGCTCCGGAAGTTTAGAACCCGAAAACTGCTAAAAATAGTAAATTGTGCTACAATTAAGGAAACTGATAAACTAAAAGAAACAATGGTGGGGGTCCAAGTGGAATTGGTGAGTGGCCACCAATATCCACTTGGATCATTCCTCCCCCCTTAGGGAGCAATGGTCCCCATTGTGTTGAGTTCCTCCATGAGATGAGGAAACTTCTACTGAACTTGGTCCCTGGTGAGCCACTTGCCCTGGTGAAGGAGTTGGCGTACTTTGACAACTTGATACAGTTGGATCTTCTGCTGGCGAGTGTTCTTGATCTGCATGTCCATGATCCGATCAGTTTTGGCTTGCTCCATGCAGTCTGGATTTAACTCTGTAGGTGTGATTTTTTCTGCAATGTCTGATGTGTCCAACAATGGTGGGAAGTATGGTCAAAGGTGGTCCACATTGAACATTGGATGCAGGCCAAGGAATGGGGGAATGCTAAGCTCAAATTCATTGTCACCCACAGCCTTGGTAATGGCGTAAGGACCATATCGGAGTGGTTTGATTTTACGATAGGCTCCAGTAAGGCGTTCCTTCTGCAAATGCAACCAGACATTGTCGCCCACCCGAAACTTGTGTATCACCCGATGTTGATCATGTCATGTCTTGTACTTGTCATTTGATTTCTCTAGAATGTCATGGACTTACTGACAAATATGTTGTATGTGCTCAATGAATTCGTTTACCTTCTCTGCTTCTAATTGGACATGAGCTGAATCTTCCTGAGTAGCTGCAAATGGTATGGCCACATCAATGGGACATACTGGCTGGAATCCCAAGCCCACTTGAAAATGGTTGTGTAGTCGAGTTGTGGAGAGACTGGTTATAGTTTTGTTGGACATATGGAAGGATCTCATCCCATGTGCGTGGATGCTTTGAGTTGTACATACGCAGAATGTGTACAATTATCCTGTTGACAACCTCTGTCTGGCCATCAGTTTGGGGATGGAAAATTGTGGACTTAGTGAGCTTGGTGTCCAGCATCGACCAGAGACTGGACCAAAATGTACTGAGGAACCTTTTTTCCCAATTTGATATGATAGACTGTGGGATTCTAAAGTGTACCCACACTCGTTCAAAGAAGAGTTTAGCAGTGGCTTTTGTTGTGATATTCTTCTTGCAGGCCGCCAGAATGGCCATATTTGAGAATCTGTCAATGACCACAAAAACACAGTCATTGCCATACTTAGTAGAAGGAAGGCCCGACATGTAATACATGGAGATGGATTCCCAAGATTGACTAGGGGTAGGCAACGGAGTATAGAGGCCTTGCTTCTTGATGGTCAGTTTGGCAATGGTGCAGGCAGTGCAGGATCTGATGTACTTCACGACATCCTATCGAAGATTCGGCCAATAGAAATACTTCTGCAGTACTGCCACTATTTTCTCAACCCCAAAATCACCAGTAGCCCGACTGTAGTGTGCTTCCAAAATCATCTTGGCTCGCTCGCTTGAAGGAACACAAAGGTGTCCTAGGTGGCATAGCAGGGCATCCTGGAGGTGAAAATCTGGAACTTGCTGACCCTCCAAGAGCATCTGGTATGTGTGGTCGAACTCTGGGTCACTTTTGTAGAGAAGTGGCCAATTAGAAGTCTTGTGCCCACAAGAGTTGAGCACGGTGGTTAACCTCATGATCGGTGGTCGATTGAGGCAGTCTGCAACATTATTGGTGCTACCATTCTTATACTTGATATTCAAACGGAATTGCTACAGGTATGTGGACCACTTTTGATGGCGATCATTCTGCAACTTCCCTTGCGTCTGTATGAACTACAAGGGTTGGTGGTCTGTGTGGATGACCGTTTCCTTCCCCAAAATGTAAGGCTTCCATTGTCGACAAGCCTGCATAATGGAATACATCTCTTTGTCATAAGGGGGATACTTTCTAACTGTGTCTGAAAGTGTCTCACTGTGATATGCCACTAGATGCCCCTGTTGAGTAAGGACTGCCCCAATAGCATAGTCAGAGGCATCTGTCTCGATCTCAAATGGCTGTTGCAAGTCTGGTAAAGTAAGCACTGGTGTAGAGCAGAGGTGATGTTTCAACTCTACGAATGCCTTCTATTAAGATAGACCAAAATAATTTTGCTTTCGATCCCCCCTTGGTGACTTGACTCAAGGGCCAAGTGATATGAGAGAATCCCAACATGAACCTAAGGTATAAATTGGCAAGACTTAGAAAGCTACGGAGCTCTATCAGAGTGGTTGGGGCTGGCCAATCCTGAATGATTTGGATCTTGGCTGGATCCACATGCACCCCCCATTCATCAATAATGTATCCCAGATACTGAACCTGGGTCATGCCAAAAGTGCATTTCTCCAAATTGGCACACATCTTGTGTTGCCACAGTGTTTGGAGAACCTGTCGAATGTGGTGGAGGTGCTCTTCCCAACTCTGGCTAAAGATCAGGATGCCATCCAAGTATACCACTACAAATGAGTTGGTGAATGGCCGCAAGATGTCATCCATCAACCTCATGAAGGTTGCAAGAGCATTCATCAACCCAAAAGACATAACCAACCATTCAAAAAGGCCCTCCTTGGCTTTGAAGGCAGTCTTCCACACATCGAAGGGTTTGATTGGTACCTGTTGATAGTTGGACTTCAAGTCGATCTTGCTGAAATATTTTTCCTCCTTCAATTGGTCCAAAAGGTCATTAATCCGTGGGATTGGGTATCTATTCCGGACAGTGATATTGTTCAACGCCCAATAGTCAATACAGAGTCTCCAAGTCCCATCCTTCTTCTTTACCAACACAACCGGGCTCCCATAGGGTGATGAACTCGGACAGATGTGATCTTTCTATAGCAACTCCTGAATCTGCATCTCGATTTCATCATTCTCAAGAACGGAGCACCGATAGATTGGTCCATTTGGCAGCGATGCACCTAGGGTCGGATCGATGGAGTGCTTGACCTGATAGTGCAGAGGCACCCCTGTGGGGGCGGTGAAGATGTCCTCGTACTCCTCCATGACCTTGTCCATCTGTTGTTTCCGTGCGGAGGGGCCCTGTCTGGAGGTCGTGGCCACTGTCTTCTTCTTTCCCTGGGGGTGTATCATCATGAAAACAGATTTCCCAGTTTTGGAAATGAGCTTACTGTTATCACTCAGATTGTCCCTTTTGACTCCTAAAGGGATACAACCGAGGTAACCACAAACCAACTTTGGACTGCAGGCCCTAGCCTACCTGCAGTCAGAGAGGGCTCTCTCTTTATGATTTAGCTTTGTTGAAAGGGATGATTTTAGGCTAGATATGATGCACAGGGGTTTTGATTGAGTTTTGGTGGGAAAACTGACACTTTCAGGTAGAGAGGCAAAGTATAGTCTCAATTTTTCAAGCCATTGGGCGTGGAGTCGAGGAGGGGAACTGCTGGTGCGTTTTCTTAATAACAGTGAGGGAACATGGAGCCAGATAGCTGAGGTTTGAAGCAATCTTCAGATTTAAGGGATGAACTGAATGCTAAAGAAAGAGAGGCAGTTAAGAATCTCTCCAACAGATTAGCAGAGAAAATAATAGGGCGCTACCTAGGGGCAGTTAAGAATCCCTAGATAATTGGCCAACACAGGTGAATTGGGGTAAACATGAGCCGGGAGGAATTCAATGTTCATAACCAATTCTTTTAGAGGAAAACATCAAGAAACAACAGAAATTGAGCATAGAGAGTATTTAAACTAATTCTAGGCTATTCCTTTTTTCTGCTATTTAGATAATGGCAAACACATAAACAGAGATAAGAGGCACTTATTGCTTCAGGCCGCAGCGTAGGAATTCCATCTTCAACTCTTCAAAACATTCATCAACAACAGACAGTTTTCTCTCCAAGCTTTAAGCAATCTTTGATTACAGAAAAATTCAGGTATACACAGCGAGTCTCTAGTGAAAATTCTCAATTAACCAACCCTTAAAACTATACAAAGGGTGGTATATATAGGGCAAAAACTCTCTGCAGAGTTCCTTTACTACATCTTGACCTAATTAGGTCATAAAAAATGACTACTTGACCTAATCCTATCCTGAAATAAATGCAAAAAATATCTCGGGCCGTGCTCAGGGCCGATGTATCAAAACTGAATAAATGATGTTGTCCTTGGTGGCTTGCTGCAGTGTTTTCTGCAATAAATGAGTATGGGTTTCTGCCTCCTTGCTGTCCTGGTGCTTTGAATGCCTTAATGGTGATTTGAAGGCAAGGATGGGCTGATGCTTATTGATTTGACTTTCTGGGGGCTTCATCAATGTTCAGGTGCCTCGAGCCCCTAAAAAATCTTGACTGATACTCTCTGGCGTCTTTTCTTCCACTGATACTCTCTGACAAAATCTGGACTGCTGATCTGATGTGCTGCAGGTCTAATCACCAGTAAATGGCCGCTGTTCGGCCTCTGTATCATCTGGAATTGTCTTCTGATCCTTTTGGTATGCTCTGTGAAGAAAACGGATCATTTTTGCGCCTTTTCGGGCTTCCTGGGGCCGCATGGTGAGAAGATTCCTTAAACATTCCCTGAAGATTCTCCATTTCAGCCTAAAAAATCCTACGATGAGCGATTTGGTGCAAATCGCTCATCAAAAACTGCCTCAGAATTCGATTTCGAGGCTCCGAAGTGCGACTTTTGCGCCTCTGCATCCAAAAAAAGAGCTGATGACGTCAGCATTGTACGGCGAGTGACGTCAGCAAGGCGACGTGGTGAGATGACGTCATCATGTACGGACGATGACGTGGCAGGTACGGTGGCGGGGACACGTGGCAAGAGGCCACGCAGGCAGATGACTCGACGCGGTGACTGGGCAGGGGAGTGACGTGGGCATGTGACTGTGCAAGGGGTGACGTAGGCGGTGACGTCACCAGGCAGGAGGCGGTAAGCGGTATGTGGCGCACCGCTTTTCGGGGATGGAAGTTTTGGAGGAAGGGCCTCCGCCACAGCCCAGCGCCTGACGCGTGGCGGGAGTACGGCGGCAAAACCGCCGAACTCCCGGACGTTAAAGGCCGGGCGGTTCGGGGATGGGGCGGCCCGCCCACCGTCGATCTACGGGGCTGTGGATCGGACGGCTGGCGGCGGATGCGAAGGGACGGCGAGTTAGCAGGTGGGAATATTCCAAATTTGATATATCACGGCAGTGGGTTAAAAGCTTAGGGAAATGGGTTTATGTGGGTTTTACAGGCGCAGGCTTAATACTTATGCACAAAAACTTTGGGTTAGGGGCGGAATATGGGTTTTTTAGGGGTTTTTAGGGTTAAGGGAGAGGTTACTAGCTGACCAGATGTCAAACTAGTTCCTTAATGACTCGGATGGGCTAAAACCAGCCCCAGATGGACTGTGATTTCCCGAACTTAGTAGAGAGTACGGCTATATTGCCAGGGAGGGGTATTTACATAGGGGAGTTTATATACATGATTTAAATAGGGGAAAGGGGAAAACTGTTAGGGAGTTATATAATAAAGTTAAACGTTAATATGGAGATGGAAAAGAGGCGCTAAGGTATGAGACCTTAGGCTTTGTTGGGCAAAAGAAGGCTCACTGATGATGAGTGAGCAATCCTTGAGTGAAGGAGATCCTCACCAAGGTAAATGTCATGGAGATGATGAAACTGAGAGGCTCAAGCAGATGTTGACCTCTTGGGGGATGTTAGTAAGTGACTTTGGGGTGATGAGAAGAAGGGATAGGTTAGTGATTTCCAGCCTGAGTACCTCCAACTGAAAAACTGCCTCGAACCGAAAAATGGATTGCTTATCAAAATTGGAACACAGCAGTGGCCCTTAGACTAGCACACTCTTATGGACACTTCTTTGGCCATCTGTAGCAAATATGGAGCATTGCAGCATGGATAGTACGACATATTTCGCATGTAAAAATGTCGATCATGAAAGATGATTAACCTGCTGCAGCAGGAGGCTAACAGTGGCTCCACTTGGGGATGGCTTTTCCTTGTGAAAAGCCAAGAACAACAGGTCAGACTGCCTTGTATTCAATTGTTGTTGTGTTCAAAAGCCAAGAACAGCAGGTCAGACTGCCTTGTATTCAATTGTTGCTGTGTTCTGTAAATTTCCCTTGGCTGGCTGCCTTATTGATCCTACCTACCTACCTACCCTAACCAGTACTTACTTTGTTGTTAGGTGAAGTGAAATAGCCAATGCATCCACTTAAGCAATAATAACATGAGTGGTTTTTGCTGCTTGTGCTTGCTAGTGGGACCAACTGAGATTTTGCAATTTGTTATGGCTTTGCAATCTTTGAGAAGATCAGGAAGCTACTGACCTCCTTTGCGGTGTTTAAATACTATACAAAACTGTCTTGCAACATATATATACAATTTCTAGGCTGAATTATAGAATTGTACAAAGGTTCAGGATCGCTACCATGCCTTGGAGTCGGGAGACCATCGGCAACTCGATACTGAGCCTTGCAGCCTGTTAATGGAGAAGAGCACTGATCTCTTTCATCATTCTGCCTGCCAGCGGATAGGTCATTTAGAACTTGCAGAGGTGCTTGTAATTTATTACAATCTGGCTCGAATAGGACTTGACTGATCTGTGCAGGCTGCTGGTCTTCTTCTTCTTTGAACAACTCAGATGGCTGAAAACAAAGAGGCAGGGGATCCACTTGGATTATTTGGTCATATACTGCTGCTTCTGGATCCACCTCAATCTGATATTCAATGCCTCTTTGGGGCTGCAAAACTAAAGGCAATACCTTTGGAATAATATCTTGATTAACCTCCAGACGGTCAATAGCAACACGCGGTGACACTTGATCATATACAACATGATAGTTATCCTTGATAAATTGAAAAGATTCAAAACAAAAGGGTAAAGTTCCTTCACTGAAATCAACACACTCTGTGTTTTCTTCCTTTTCTTCATAGTTGAGATGGGCATGCTGATCATTGGTTTCAGGTTGCTGAACCTGAACACTGCTTCCTGCCAAAATAGGATCTGATTCCTCTGCAAGGCTGATTTGGTCGTTAGGCTCATAATCATCATCATACACATCATATTTGGGCAGACAGTTGAAAGAAGAGAAGCTATTATATTCACACAGTATATCAGGAGACTGCTCCATCATGTATGGCTGGATGAATATGTCATCTGTTTTGTGGCAGGTTTGTTCGTGAATGTCACTACTCTCCTGTTGTGAAATAGATCTGTTTTGGTGCTCTGTACATTCCACTTTCATTGTGATCAGCTGCATCATTTCCTCTGTCCTTTGTAACACACTATGAAATCTTTCTTCCTGCTCTGCTTTGCGTTGTTCTTCCCTCCTTCTTAGATTTGCCTCCACGTCCACAGCTATGTCCTGCATCTATTTCAAAGTCGACGGGCATCTCTCTCTTAAACAGAATTCCATCTCTATGTCAAATGCTCTAGGATATTGCAATAGAGCTAGATCAAGGGGAGGTCTTATATTTAAAGGCATGGACTGATAAACTTGATTGAATCTGTCTGAAAACTGCTGAACAGATTCATCTGGATGCCTTTCTAAATGATTGTATTCTTCGATGAGCGCGAAGAGATTACCTCTGATCATCCATCTATCAAGGAAAAGCTTGGCACACTGCTGAAACTTAGAGATGCTAGCCTCAGGCAACGCTTTAAACCAAGTCCTAGCTTCGCTTTGCAAAGAAAGGGCAAATAGTCCAAGACTGACATCTTCATCTTCCACTTCAAATGTATTAAGATAATCTTCAAAAGCCTAGATATGTTTCTGGGTAGTAATACCATTCTCTCCATCAAATCTAGGGAGATATTTAGGATGATTTGCCGGCAGAGGACCAAGCACAGGAGGCAAAATGAGCGGCTTATATCTTTCAGGAACTTTACGAGGCACGGGAGTATGTACAGGAACTAGAAGACTAGGTTCTATTTTTGGTTCCTCCTTGGCTGTATGATGATCTTCCACAGCATTTGAAAGCTGCTACTCTGATGTGCAAGGAGGCTTTTCAACAACCTTTTCCAAAGGAAAAACATAAAAATCTAACATAAAATCGTTTTTAAAGTACAATATGCACAGAAAAATCTGGTGCAAGAGAAAGAACATGATCTCTTGGATGATAGTCCAAGTCAGGAGCCTGATCTGCTTATATAATTCCTTCGGGTTCATTTCTCCAGCGGAGTCTTTATTATGAGGATGATGTGGAGTCGCCAGGTGGATGAATCAACCTTGAAGTGCCTGATCTCTGTCCACTGTCACAGATCAGAGCTGAACATGAAAAGCCCTGAAAAAAAGGAACATTTTCTCCAGAAAACGAGGCGAACTGGTCAAAATTTAGGATTTACACTAATAAAAACATGATTCACTCCCCAGTGGAGTCGCCATTATGTTATCACTCAGGTTGTCCCTTTTGACTCCTAAAGGGATACGGCCGAGGTAACCACAAACCAACTTTGGACTGCAGGCCCTAGCCTACCTGCAGTCAGAGAGGGCTCTCTCTTTATGATTTAGCTTTGTTGAAAGGGATGATTTTAGGCTAGATATGATGCACAGGGGTTTTGATTGAGTTTGGTGGGAAAACTGACACTTTCAGGTAGAGAGGCAGAGTATAGTCTGATTTTTTCAAGCCATTGGGCGTGGAGTCGAGGAGGGGAACTGCTGGTGCGTTTTCTTAATAACAGTGAGGGAACATGGAGCCAAATAGCTGAGGTTTGAAGCAATCTTCAGATTTAAGGGATGAACTGAATGCTAAAGAAAGAGAGGCAGTTAAGAATCTCTCCAACAGATTAGCAGAGAAAATAGCAGGGTGCTACCTAGGGGCAGTTAAGAATCCCTAGATAATTGGCCAACACAGGTGAATTGGGGTAAACATGAGCCGGGAGGAATTCAATGTTCATAACCAATTCTTTTAGAGGAAAACATCAAGAAACAGCAGAAATTGAGCATAGAGAGTATTTAAACTAATTCTAGGCTATTCCTTTTTTCTGCTATTTAGATAATGGCAAACACATAAACAGAGATAAGAGGCACTTATTGCTTTAGGCCGCAGCATAGGAATTCCATCTTCAACTCTTCAAAACATTCATCAACAACAGATAGTTCGCTCTCCAAGCTTTAAGCAATCTTTGATTACAGAAAAATTCAGGTATACACAGCGAGTCTCTAGTGAAAATTCTCAATTAACCAACCCTTAAAACTATACAGAGGGTGGTATATATAGGGAAAAAACTCTCTACAGAGTTCCTTTATTACATCTTGACCTAATTAGGTCATAAAAAATGACTACTTGACCTAATCCTATCCTGAAATAAATGCAAAAAATATCTCGGGCCATGCTCAGGGCCGATGTATCAAAATTGAATAAATGATGTTGTCCTTGGTGGCTTGCTGCAGTGTTTTCTGCAATAAATGAGTATGGGTTTCTGCCTCCTTGCTGTCCTGGTGCTTTGAATGCCTTAATGGTGATTTGAAGGAAAGGATGGGCTGATGCTTATTGATTTGACTTTCTGGGGGCTTCATCAATGTTTAGGTGCCTCGAGCCCCTAAAAAATCTTGACTGATACTCTCTGGCGTCTTTTCTTCCACTGATACTCTCTGACAAAATCTGGACTACTGATCTGATGTGCTGCGGGTCTAATCACCAGTAAATGGCCGATGTTCTGCCTCTGTATCATCTGGAATTGTCTTTTGATCCTTTTGGTATGCTCTGTGAAGAAAACGGATCATTTTTGCGCCTTTTCGGGCTTCCTGGGGCCGCATGGTGAGAAGATTCCTTAAAGATTCCCTGAAGATTCTCCATTTCAGCCTAAAAAATCCTGTGATGAGCGATTTGGCGCAAATCGCTCATCAAAAACTGCCTCAGAATTCGATTCCGGGGCTCCGAAGTGCGACTTTTGCGCCTCTGCGTCGAAAAAAAGAGCTGATGATGTCAGCATTGTACAGCGGGTGACGTCAGCAGGGCGATGTGGCGGGATGACATCAGCATGACGTCATCACGTACAAATGATGACATGGCAGGTACGGTGGCAGGGACACGTGGCAGTGACGTGGCAGGAGGCCACGCAGGCAGATCACTCGACGCGGTGACTGGGTAGGGGAGTGACGTGGGCATGTGACTGTGCAAGGGGTGATGTAGGCGGCGACGTCACCAGGTAGGAGGCGGTAAGCGGTATGTGGCGCACCGCTTTTCGGGGATGGCGATTTTGGAGGGAGGGGCTCCGCCACAGCCCAGCGCCTGACGCGTGGTGGGAGTACGGCGGCAAAACCGCCAAACTCCCAGACGTTAAAGGCCGGGCAGTTCGGGGATGGGGCGGCCCGCCCACCGTCGATCTGCGGGGCTGTGGATCGGACGGCTGGCGGCGGATGCGAAGGGACGGCGGGTTAGCGGGTGGGAATATTCCAAATTTGATATATCGCGGTGGTGGGTTAAAAGCTTAGGGAAACGGGTTTATGTGGGTTTTACAGGCGCGGGCTTAATACTTATGCACAGAAACTTTGGGTTAGGGGCGGAATATGGGTTTTTTAGGGGTTTTTAGGGTTAAGGGAGAGGTTACTAGCTGACCAGATGTCAAACTAGTTCCTTAATGACTCGGATGGGCTAAAAACAGCCCCAGATGGACTGTGATTTCCCGAACTTAGTAGAGAGTATGGCTATATTGCCAGGGAGGGGTATTTACATAGGGGAGTTTATATACATGATTTAAATAGGGGAAAGGGGAAAACTGTTAGGGAGTTATATAATAAAGTTAAACGTTAATATGGAGATGGAAAAGAGGCGCTAAGGTATGAGACCTTAGGCTTTGTTGGGGAAAAGAAGGCTCACTGATGATGAGTGAGCAATCCTTGAGTGAAGGAGATCCTCACCAAGGCAAATGTCATGGAAATGATGAAACTGAGAGGCTCAAGCAGATCTTGACCTCTTGGGGGATGTTAGTAAGTGACTTTGGGGTGATGAGAAGAAGGGAGAGGTTAGTGATTTCCAGCCTGAGTACCTCCAACTGAAAAACTGCCTCGGACCGAAAAATGGATTGCTTATCAAAATTGAAACACAGCAGTGGCCCTTAGACTAGCACACTCTTATGGACACTTCTTTGGCCATCTGTAGCAAATATGGAGCATTGCATCATGGATAGTACGACATATTTGTCATGTAAAAATGTTGATCATGAAAGATGATTAACCTGCTGCAGCAGGAGGCTAACACTTACTACATTTTTTTGCAATAACCAAAGAGATGGCGGTAGGCGATGCTACCTCAAGTATCCTATACAACTTATTTCCCAAAGTAACAATAACATCATGAGGCCTTGACTCATACATAGCGTGTCTCTCCCATAAGTATGGTTGGCCTAATAATGCATCACAAACATCAAGGAGGAGAAACATCACATAATACCTCATCCGTGAAGGGCTTGATGTTGTATGGAAGACGACACTACTGGCTCACTTGAAGATCCCGTCCTTGGTTAAGCCACCTGATGGTGTACGGTTGTGGATGTGTTGTGGTCAATAAGCCCAGCCGCTTCATGACCTCTGCCAAAATGAGGTTCTTTTGGCTCCTGCTATCGACAATGAACTATAGTTAGGAACCCTTTATCCACATCTGGGAGTGGAAGAGGCACTCCTCCTCCTCTGGATCTTCAGGTTCCTCCTTCTGGATCTTCGTGGCTGCAATGGTGACGTTGGGCTCTGCATCGATAATCTCCTTCCCTTTGTCATTCCCCTTGTTGGGTTCTGACTCAGAGTCATAACATGCATATGATTCTGAAGCCTTTAGCTCGTCCACTAGTGACTGCTTGGCGCGACATTCACATGTGTTGTGAGTGGAGCTCTTATGGAACTCACACCACTTTCCCGTGTCCTTCTTCAGCTTTGCGGTGTTGTTATTTTCTTGCAGCTTTGGTGGGTTGTCCTGGGCCGCCTCGCCTTGGATTTGTCCTTTATTTTGTGGTTTGGGAGCACCTTTCCCTTGCTTCAGATTCGTAGATCCAAAGTCTCGCTTCTTCTGTTTAAACTTTTGCTCGATCTTGACTGCATATCGGTATGTTGTGCCGAGCGAGGAGATGTCCAGGAATTCCACCTTATCTTGGATGCAGCTTTGCAGGCAGCTAAGGTATTTGAGAACCAAATTATTCTCAGAATCCTTGATACCCAACTTCATGTGAAGGGTATGAAAAACATTGGTAAACTCCGGCACATCTTGGTCCCTTCCCTGTCGCAACGTTGTCCACTTTATGTATTTATCCTCATAGCTCCTAACAGGGTAGTATTGCTCCTTGATGGCATCCTGGAACGAGTTCCAAGTGGGTGCAGCTGAAAATAGTGATTTCGTACTTTCATCCTTCTTCTCACAGTAGGTTTCCAACCAGTCCTTGATGTGGGTGGCTGCTTTGAGAAGTGCAAAGGTGATCTTTTCCTGGTTGGAAAAATCATGAACGGAAAAATATCCTTCTAGAAAATTTAACCATTTATATACAGTGTCTGAATCGATCTGACCCTCAAATATGCGAATTTCAAAGTTATCTTTTACCTTAAAGGGTGTGGCGCTTCTAGAGTAGCTACTGGAAGTAGATCTGTTGCCCCTGGGTAGTCGCTGAAGGATCTGGGCAAAGTTGTCCATCATCGCATTCCTTTATCGCTCGAGGGCTTTCTCAAGCAATATTTTGATAGTATCTCCTGCCCCCTCTTCTTTCTTTTCATCTGCCATGGGAGGTCGCTAGGATTTGTGAGGCT
This sequence comes from Pinus tabuliformis, assembly GCA_031772625.1. Classification (NCBI taxonomy): domain Eukaryota; kingdom Viridiplantae; phylum Streptophyta; class Pinopsida; order Pinales; family Pinaceae; genus Pinus; species Pinus tabuliformis. The sequence continues at coordinate 1,399,217,243 of CM062819.1, forward strand.
GGCATTGCAAAGGTTCGACCAGTTCAAGCCCTAACTGCTTATATCCCAACCTCATTGGGGACATGCAAAGAAAAACAAAGAAAGAGAAAACCACTCTGATACCACTGATCTGGATTTAAATAGGAACACAACAAATTACAGATATAACCATAAATACAAAGATGCAATAGAAATAACACTTCATTTCATTAATATCAAATACTGAAATATGCTTACAAACAAAATGGAAATAAGACTAGCTCGGGCGATGGTAGCTTATCTTTGAGAAAAGATGTGGCGGCTACATGCCTCTAAACTGTGTTACAATGAGGCTCAATGGCCTTTTTATTATTGAACAATAAGAGCAAACCCTAAACAACCAAAACCTAACCCGAGGAGATGTAACACCAAGATTTTATGGGCCCCGTTGGGGTGAGTTGGACAACCAACTTCCCGAGGTCGTGACTTGGTCATATTATCTTCGTTTGACGCGCATGATAACTCATTGGAAAGATCTCTCCAAGGACTACAATGAAAAAGATTATTTTAGATTAAAAAAAAATCGCTGGCGGTAGATTGCCAAAAAAACGTCGTTTAGAGCCTCAAAATGGCTTCGGAAGTTTAGGACCCGAAAAAACTGCTAAAAATAGTAAATTGTGCTACAATTAAGGAAACTGAAAAAATTGAAAGAAACAATGGTGGGGGTCCAAGTGGAATTGGAGGGTGGCCACCAATATCCACCTGGATCAATCCATCATCGAGATGGAAGGTAAGATTTGTGATCAATTTGTTTCTATTTTGATTGATCAAGGATCAAATTATAGCTATATTAAACCTGAACTGGTGGATCAGTGGTTTTTGGATAAGGAATTGCATGCAGAATCTTGGTTGGTGTAGTTGGCCACAGTCTGGCAAGAGAAGAGTTCACCATTGGGTGAAATCTTGTGCATTTGAGCTTAATGGAATGCCTACAATAGAAAACTTGAGTTTGCTTCCTTTGGGTGCATATAGCATGCTTTTGGGCATGGATTGGCCATTTATTCACAGGACCAAGGTAGATTATTATGAGAAGGCCATTGAGTGCCTGGATGATGATGGAGGAAAGAGAGGCTTGTGGGGAAAGAAGAAGCCTACATTAATGAGAATGGTTACATCCATGCAAGCTAAGCACCGCCATAGGAAAGGATGTTTATTGTATACACTTCATATCTCCAGTGACAAAGGGTTGGATGATGATGATGGGGAATTCCTGAGGAGGTATACAATATTATAGCAATTTCAAGTGGTGTTTACTACAGAGATTCTAGAGTTGCCTCCTCATAGGGAGGTGGACTTATCCATTGAGTTGATGCTTGGAGCAGCACCAACGTCTAAGGCACCATAGAGGATGAGCACTCTCAAGTTGGTGGAACTGAATTTACAACTTAAATAGGTGCTTGATCAAGGATACATAAGGCCAAGTGTATCTCCCTAGGGAGCACCAATGTTGTTTGTAAAGGAGAAGGATGGTACAGTCAAATTGTGCATTGATTACAAGTAGTTGAACAAGGTGGCCATCAAGAACAGGTATCCATTGCCTCAGATTGATTATTTATTTGATCAACTTTAGGGAGTTGCAATATCTTCAAATATTGGTCTGGGAAAGGATATCATCGGGTTCACATCAAAGAAGAAGGCATTTAAAAGGCTACATTTTGTACAAGGTATGGGCACTATGAGTTTGTGGTGGTTCATTTTGGTCTTACCAATGCTCCAGCCACCTTCATGTGTATGATGAACAGTGTGTTATGCCCTTACCTGGATAATTTTTTGATAGTATTTTTTGATGATATATTGGTCTATTCAAAGGATGAGGAAGAGCATGCAAAGAATTTAGCAGCAGTTTTGAGATTGTTAAGAGAGCATAAGTTATATGCCAATCTTAACAAATGTAGCTTCTTTTAGTCTCAGATTCATCACTTAGGACATGTTGTTTACAAGGAGGGGATAGTAGTGGATCTAGAAAAGATTAAGGATACGATGGAGTTTCCAGCTCCAGAGAATGTGAATGAGGTCAGATCATTCATGTGACTAGCAGGTTATTACAGAAGGTGAATTAGGAACTTCTCCAAGATTGATTATCCTATCACATCTTTGAAGAGGAAAGGAAAGAAATTTGAATGGACAGCGAAGTGTGTAGATAGCTTTGATCAGTTGAATAAATTTCTTGCCAATGCTCTAGTTTGTTAAAAAATCAAAAAGGCAAAAAGATTCTCTTATGTTGATGATTACTTGTGATATTCTTGTTGTCTTATTAACTTTCTTTATGTTCTTATTTTATCTTCTTTTCATAAATCAATTATCAAATCAAAACATGAAGATAAACGACACTAGATATAGGCACTCATTCAGGTTTAAAACCCCTCTATAGGGGAAAATCCTGTTGAAAAGTGTGCAACAAGAAATGTGTTGGGTCCCTATAATACTAGTGATTACCCCATTACTATTGTAGTTATACCCCTTATTTATATTGATGTACCCATGTAGTGCCCATATTGTTACTATTGTGCCACATAGAAGCCCACTATTGTTATTGTTGTGCCCTACAATATTATTGTTATGTAGGCTTGGATTGTATTGGGACCACTTAGACTCCTATATATAGAAAGGAGGTATTTTCATTTGTATCATCCAAGAATTGTTCATTTATGTAATGTAAAGGAGGTTGCCCCCTCGAAGAGGCTGAATTCTAAGGCGTGGATCTCTCTTTTCTATCTTTTTGTGAGCTGGTTTCATAACATTTGGTATCAGAGCTTTGGATTCTAGGGTTTCGCTGCTCCAAACAGGTCATCGTGGCATTTTCGCTATAACTTTTTTTCTGTGACGTTTCAGAAGTCGCAAAAAAAACCCATTTGAGAAGAATTGGCGCTGAACCTTGGGTCCGAATTTCAGAGCTTTTTGCGCGATATTTTCGGAGATATGATCTGAGGAAGTTGGTCTTTTTGCAGACTCCTGAATTACATTCAAAACAGGTGACCTGGGGAAAATCGTCATAACTCTCTCTCTGAGGATCGGATTGAAATTTCGTAAAAAGGTACAGAAAGAGGACGGACTGTAGTTTCTTGTGGGTGAGTTTCAGATTCAAAGGTTGAAACAGTGACTCGTGGCACGTCGTACAAGTTCGCTCTACTGAACCAGTCTAAAAGCAAGTCACTGTGGGAGATTTCACATAACTCTTCCTTGGAGAATCCAATTTGGCTCAGACTTGTGGCATTGGAAAGAGGACGCAGAAGGCTACTACAGGTAGCAATTTCAGAACTGGATGATCCGAAATTACAGAGATACATCAGATTCAATATCAGGCTTCTATAAAGTGAAAAAAGGTGTGTAGTTTTTTTTTAAATTTTTGTGTAAGCTTGGTTTAACAGAATTCAAAGGGCATAGTAAAGCATTATTATCGGTAACTGATGCCCCGAGGAAAGAAAATGCAAACACCTAGTAAGGAACCTGAAAGCTCTAGCATGACTCATGAAGAAGAGGAAGAAATGCTACATGATATATCAAAATTACAAGAACAAGTGCAACAAATGTCACGCTCACAAAAGCTAACAGAAGCTAAGATAAGTGGCGTGGAATCTAAGGTAAATGGCGTGGAATCTAAGATAAAGGGAATGGAAGCTAAGATGGATGGCATGGAAGCTAAGATTGACGCTAAAATTGATGGCATGGAAGCTAAGATTGACGCTAAAATTGATGGCATAGATGATAAGATGGATGAATTGAAGAAGTTGCTACAAGAAAGGGTCACTAATGGTGAAAAGGTAGTAAAGGAAACTCATGATGAGAACAAAAGAAATGTTAATCATGATTCCATAGACTCTAATGTTGGATCGAAGACTCACCATGTTCCAAAAATCGATATGAGGAAGTTTGATGGCAAGGATCCCGCCACATGGATATTACAGATGGAGCAATTCTTCGATCTCAATAATGTGCAAAACACACAAAAGGTACGTATGGCAACTTTATATTTGGAACCAAATCAGTTTGTATGGTATCAATGGCTTTGTTCTCGTAAACAATTTATCACTTGGGCAATTTTTACGGAAGAATTGATAGCACATTATGAGGATACAAAAAGCAACACTTTTTTTAGCCAATTGATAAGTCTCAAACAAAAGGGTTCAATAATGGAGCACATTGAGGAGTTCCAAAAATTGAACATAAGGGTAAAAGATATTCCAGAGGAGCATAGGATTGATGTGTTCATAGGGTCTTTAAAGGATAATATCCAACATGATGTGCGCCTTTGGGAACCTGATTCATTAGAGAAGGCATTCAGGTTAGCAAGAAAAATGGAAAGCAAAATTATGGCAACTAGGAAGCATACCATTCACAACTATAAAGATGGAAGTGTTGTTGCCCATAGTCTTCCACAACCTACAAGGTTGACACCACAACAATTGGAAGAAAAAAGAGCAAAAGGGCTTTGTTACAATTGTGATAGCAAATACACAAAAGGTCATAAGTGTGCTGAGAAGAAATTATTCTACATAGATTGTGAAGAGGAAGAAGAAAAGGAGCAAGAAAGGTCAAAAGAAGAGGATATATTCCAGGAACAAAGCCTAGATGAAGAACAAATAAATCCGACCATATCTTGTAATGCATTGGCGGGAATTACCACTCCTCAAACCATCAAGATAGAAGGACAAATCAAGAAGAAAAAGGTAATAGTGTTGATTGATTCAGGAAGCACCCACAATTTTATTCATTGTAGGGTAGCAAAAGAATTGAATTGCTTCCTATATCCAGCACCAGAGTGTCAAGTGATGATTGCAAATGGAGGAACAATAAATTGCTCTGGAAAGTGCCATAATATCAAGCTATCCATGGGAGAATATGTATTGACTAGCCCAATGCTTTCCATTCCAATGGGAGGTGCTGATGTTGTACTAGGAGTCCAATGGCTACAATCCTTGGGTACAATAGCTTTTAATTTTCAAGAACTTTTCATGAAATTTTCTGTGGAAGGAAAGGAAGTTGAATTAAGGGGTATTGCAGGGAAACCAGGAAAGATAATCAGCTCTAATGGTATGACAAAGCTTCTAAAAAAGGAGCAAAGAGGTGTAATTGCACAATTATGTTCGCTAGATGTTTCCACATTGGAATCATCTATTTCTCCAGATCTCCAAAAAGTCCTGGACAATCATTCCAAGGTATTTGAGACTCCCAAAGGTCTCCCACCTATGCGTGATCATGATCATGCTATTCATCTGATTCCAGGAAGTGTTCCTCCAAACATCAGGCCGTACAGATATCCCTATGTCCAAAAAAGTGAAATTGAACGTATGGTTGCAGAAATGCTAGAGGCTGGTATAATTCAACCGAGTCAAAGTTCTTTCTCTGCTCCAGTAGTATTGGTGCACAAGAAGGATGGATCATGGCGCATGTGTCCGGATTATAGGGAGCTCAACAAGCTCACTATTAAAGATAAGTTCCCCATTCCTGTCATTGATGAATTACTGGATGAATTGCATGGATCAATTTACTTCACCAAGTTGGATCTTCGTTCAGGATATCATCAAATCAGAATGAAGATTGAAGACATTCCGAAAACAGCATTTAGAACTCATGAGGGTCATTATGAATTTTTGGTCATGCCTTTTGGCCTTACCAATGCACCTTCAACATTTCAAGGTTTGATGAATTCAATTTTCAAACCATTCCTTAGAAAATTTGTGTTAGTATTTTTTGATGATATACTAATCTACAGCAAGTCTTGGAAGGATCATGTTGAACATGTTGACAGGGTGCTACAACTATTGGAGGAGAAACAATTATATGCAAAAAGATCCAAATGTTTCTTTGGAGTCCAGGAGGTGGAATATTTGGGTCATATTGTATCTCATGAAGGAGTTAAGGTAGACCCTAGCAAAATTAAAGCCATTAAGGAATGGAAAATCCCCACATCCATAAAGCATCTGCGAGGATTTCTTGGGTTGACAGGGTATTATCGCAAGTTTGTTAAGAATTATGGGAGAATAGCAGCACCTCTAACAACATTATTGAAGAAAGATGCATTTTCATGGACTCCGGAAGCAACAAAGGCCTTTGAACATCTTAAAGAGGCAATGTGCCAAGCACCGGTCTTAGCTACACCGGACTTCACAAAAACCTTTATTGTGGAATGTGATGCTTCAGGAAATGGAATTGGTGCTGTTCTAATGCAAGATGAAAGACCCATTGCTTTTGAAAGTCGTCCAATCAAGGGAAAGTTTTTAAGCAAAGCTATTTATGAGAAGGAAATGTTGGCAATACTCCATGCACTTAAGAAATGGCGACCCTACCTAATGGGAAGACACTTCAAGGTAAAAACGGATCATGATAGCCTTAAATACTTTTTAGAACAAAGATTATCCTCTGAAGAGCAACAAAAGTGGGTCACAAAGATGTTGGGTTATGACTTTGAAATCATCTACAAAAAAGGGAAGCAAAATGTGGTGGCAGATGCACTCTCAAGAAAGGATGAGGATGTGGAAGCATTGTTGTGCGCCATTTCTATTATCCAACCAGATTGGATAAACGAAGCAAGGGAGGAATGGAAGAATGACGAAGAAGTGTGGGCACTTATTCGAAAGCTACAACAAGATTCCAGTACTTCTGATACATTTAGCTGGAAAAATGATTCGTTATGGTACAAAGATCGCTTATACCTCTGTAAGAATTCCCAGCTAAAACAAAAGATTCTTATGGAATTGCACACTTCTCCCTTAGGAGGGCACTCAGGATTTTTAAAAACTTACCACAGGGTTAAGAAGGAATTTTTTTGGGATGGCCTTAAATCAGATATTCAAAAGTTTGTGGCGGAATGTTTGGTTTGCCAACAAAATAAAGTTGAAACAATTAAGACACCGGGTCTATTACAACCTTTATCCATTCCAAGCCAACGTTGGGAGGAGGTTTCAATGGATTTTATCACAGGTTTACCCAAGTCTGAGGGAAAGAGTGTCATCATGGTGGTAGTTGACAGACTTACCAAGTATGCACACTTTTGTGCATTATCACATCCATTTAAAGCCAGTACAGTTTCTACTGCATTTATGGAAACAATTCAAAAGCTACATGGAAACCCAAAGATTATTGTAAGTGACAGAGATCCCATTTTCACTGGAAATTTTTGGACAGAATTATTTTCTTGTCTTGGTACTCAGTTAGCTCATAGCTCATCTTATCATCCTCAATCTGATGGGCAAACTGAGATAGTAAACAAATGTTTGGAAGGATATCTTCGTTGCTTTGTATCTGATAAACAGACACAATGGGTCAAATGGTTGCCTCTGGCTGAATGGTGGTATAACACTTCCTTTCATACAGCAACAAAAATGACCCCATTTATGGCACTTTATGGGTATCAACCACCATCCATCACATCATATTTAAGAGAAAATTCTAAGGTTCAGGCAGTGGAACATCACATCGAACATCAACAACAAGTCCTCCAACTCTTAAAGGATAACCTCGTGTTGGCACAGAATAGAATGAAACAACAGGCAGATCAACATCGCAGTGAAAGAAGTTTTGATGTAGGTGATTGGGTATTCCTACGGCTACAACCATATAAGCAAATGTCCCTCAAGCAAGCTAAGAAGGATAATAAATTATCACCAAAGTATTATGGTCCGTACAAGGTGTTGCAAAAGATTGGTACTATGGCATACAAATTGGAGCTTCCTGCAGCTTCTCGATTGCACCCAGTTTTCCATGTTTCATGTTTAAAGAAGGTTATAGGCGACAAGCTCCCAGTTCAAACAATATTGCCAGAACTTGACGAGGAAGGAAAAATTATATTGGAACCGGAAGCAGTCATAGAAACAAGAACTCGACAGCTACGAAATCGATCAATTTCAGAGTATCTTATCAAGTGGAAGAACTTATCCGCTGAAGATTCCACATGGGAGGATGAGAATTTTATGCAGAAGTATCCAGAACTACTCAAGCGTTGAGGACAACACTTTTTTGAAGGAGAGGGGCATGTTGGGTCCCTATAATACTAGTGATTACCCCATTACTATTGTAGTTATACCCCTTATTTATATTGTTGTACCCATGTAGTGCCCATATTGTTACTATTGTGCCACATAGAATCCCACTATTGTTATTGTTGTGCCCTACAATATTATTGTTAGGTCGGCTTGGATTATATTGTGACCACTTAGACTCCTATATATAGAAAGGAGGTATTTTCATTTGTATCATCCAAGAATTGTTCATTTATGTAATGTAAAGGAGGTTGCCCCCTCGAAGAGGCTGAATTCTAAGTCGTGGATCTCTCTTTTCTATCTTTTTGTGAGCTGGTTTCATAACAAAATGCTTGTTGAGATTGCAACAAGATGATGGAGCTTAGTGAAAAGAGTCGCCTTCACTAAGTAGGCCCGCAGGAAAATTATGGCGCAAGTTCTATTTTTTACCACAGTGTGGGTGACCACAGTATGAGTGATCACAGTGTGGATGATCACAGTGTGGGTGACCACAGTGTGAGTGATCACAGTGTGAGTGATCAAAGTCTATTTTTAGACTGGATGTCAAAAATAGAAAAGTCAAATATCATTGTCTCATAATAATATTTGGACTATAAACTTGATCTTATTCTCTTGGAGCACTTCAGGATGAGCTATGGATGTGGTACATGCAGATCCCAGAGGGAAATACGTGGTTACCTATGGGATGACTAATATTTGCATGCAGGACTTCAGTTAGAACTCAAGTGAGTTGAGTTTAGTGGATTGGAGGTGCAGTTGATGGAGTTGTGTTCAGTTTAACTTTGTTAAACTAGTTGTATTTAGTCTAACTGATCAATAGACTAGAGATGAGTTTGGTGAATTAGTTATTAATTAATTCACAAGTTATTAACTCATAATGCAACTATAGAATACATCAGTTAACTCAGTTGCATGTCAGTGCATGTTTAGTTCAGCAGGGACAGGTGTTAGAGGATCAAATTGCTATCAGTTGTGACTATAGCTGTGCATGATGATTTGCACAATCAGAGGGATTGAGTATGCTAATGAATTGGCCAATATCAAGAATTGTAGCCTGTGCTCACGTCCAACAGAGGGTAAGTGATTATTTGCAGGTCAAATACGAGTTTGGCAAGCCATTCTCATCAGTTCTTGAGCAAGTATTGAGTTGTGGAGGCAGGCAAGCAGTGGAATATATTTGGAGATCATATCTGAGCTGTATTGTGTGTAACAGGTGGAGCTGGTACTGGATTGCTTGTGATAAGCATTGTACTTTGTAATGTTACATGATTCAATCAATATAATATACAGATAGTGTGGGGTTTTTAGCGAGATGCTTTCCCCGGGATACATACTGTGTTAATGAGTTTGATTGATGCTTCTATGTACACCTGTGAATGTTTCTGCTTCTGTAAATTGATGATCAATGTAGAGGAGGTTATGTATTATGCATGTTCTGCTTATAAGTGTATAATCAGGATAATCTCTGTGAATATGTGTCATATTATTCAAAATTTCTACATGGTATCAGAGCTAGATTTGTAGAGAATTTGCAGGAAATTTCTACATGGTATCGGAGTTGCTTGATTTGTATAAGAGATTTTTACAGGATATCAAGCAAGGATTGATCATCAGATCTATTATTCGGGAAGTGTTTACATTTTATTTCTTCAGGTAGAGTCTGTAATCGGGCCAGGTAGCCTCTGGATTCATCCTTCTTTTGGAAGGTGAGATATCCGATGAATGCCCATACAGTCGATCTCTGTACAAGAAATACTTTGTTCTCACGAATTCTAGATCAGAAGTAGTTGAGTTTTGAGTTGGTGGAATTCGAATTTAATTCCAAAGCAAGAGATAAACTCAGAAACATTAAGTGTGAGAATGGAGACAGTATGCCCAGGTATCTCACGAAGTTCACCCAATGTCGGGATGAGCTGGGAAGTGTGGGGGTAACTATTGAGGATGAGGATGGTGAGTCTAGCACTCCTTGACCTTCCTAAGAGTTGGCATAGCTACCAGGACTCGGTGAATGGAAGGGAGAAACTGCCAGGATGGGAGAGACTTTGGTCGGATTTGATGCAGGAGGAGATTAGACGGCGCACCAGAGACAGTTCTTCATCTATGCATGACGAGGAGAACTGTGCCTTAGCGAGTAAGGCGAAGAAGGGGAAGGAGAAGGTTTCTCTTTCCGAATCTTGTTCTTCCAATGATGGGAAGAAGGTTGACAAGGCGAAGGTGAGATGCTTTCGTTGTCATGAGATTGGTTCACGAGTCAGGAACCTGTATGCTCTTGAGGTTCAAGATGCATGAAAAGCCTTGAGCAGCAAGGCAACTAATGGAGACTTGGTGGTTGAGAGGGAGCGTATATTACCTCTCAACATGCAGAGCCAGAAGAAGTCTCAGACGATTGTAGAGGAGCCACGATTGGTGCAGCAGCTTCAGGAGGTTGTGGAGCACCCACAACAAGGGAAGCTGAGAGGAGATCGAGTAGAGACATCTACTCATGTAGAGACCTCCAGTAGGGGGAAACTTCGAGCCAGGTGGGCTGAGGGATCACATGCAGCCATACCTCCAGGTAGGAGGTGGGGTGATGTTGATTGATTGTCCCAAGGAGGAGGGGCAGGATCCTTGAGGTACCCAACCTCTTGGATGAGACCTTGCTACGGGAGCCCCAAATGTGTAGTAGCAGGAACTGACTGATTGGGTAGAGACAGATGCGGATGGAGCGGCAGAGAGAGCGACAATGCAGGGAATCCTAGGACAACGCATAGCTAGCAGGCTGCATCAATGCGAGAAGCACAAGTGTTTTGCACAGTGCTAGTTGGCACAGAGAGGTGTGCAATGGTGCGAGATGGATGGAGATGTTGCAGTAGTGCAGATGTGAGAGAGGGAGCACTTGTCAGCAGCAGGTAGAGCTTCAGCATCAGAGGGTGTTTCTATCCCAACAGGGAGGTCAGTTGGGAGGTGCAGTGCGGATGCAATGCTGGGAGATAGAACCAGCAACAGCACGGATGCAGTCACAGATCAAAGTGACAGAGGCTAGAGTAGTCAGATACTGAAGAGCACAGAGATGCAAAGTCTTCAGTCAACAGAGGCAATAGCAGTCAGAGACTTTGATGACAGAGCAAGTGGACCGGCCAAATGTGTTGCATGGAGAACATTCCAGAGTTTCAGGATCGGGTTTGAGAGGAAGCCTTTCTTGTTGAGAGGGAGTGTTGAAAAGTGTGCAACAAGAAATGCTTGTTGAGATTGCAACAAGATGATGGAGCTTAATGAAAAGAGTCACCTTCACTAAGTGGGCCTGCAGGCAAATTATGGTGCAAGTTCTATTTTTGACCACAGTGTGGGTGACCATAGTATGAGTGATCACAGTATGGATGATCACAGTGTGGGTGACCATAGTGTGAGTGATCACAGTGTGAGTGATCAAAGTCTATTTTTAGACTGGCTGTCAAAAATAGAAAAGTCAAATATTATTGTCTCATAATAATATTTGGACTATAAACTTGATCTTATTCTCTTGGAGCACTTCAGGATGAGCTACGGATGTGGTACATGCAGATCCCAGAGGGAAATACGTGGTTACCTATGGGATGACTAATATTTGCATGCCGGACTTTAGTTAGAACTCAAATGAGTTGAGTTTAGTGGATTGGAGGTGCAGTTGATGGAGTTGTGTTCAGTTTAACTTTGTTAAACTAGTTGTATTTAGTCTAACTGATCAATAGACTAGAGATGAGTTGGGTGAATTAGTTATTAATTAATTCACAAGTTATGAACTCATAATGCAACTATAGAATATATCAGTTAACTCAGTTGCATGTCAATGCATGTTCAGTTCAGCAGGGACAGGTGTTAGAGGATCATATTGCTATCAGTTGTGACTATAGTTGTGCATGATGATTTTCACAATTAGAGGGATTGAGTATGCCAATGAATTGGCCAATATCAAGAATTGTAGCCTGTGCTCACGTCCAACAGAGTGTGAGTGATTATTTGCAGGTCAAATACGAGTTTGGCAAGCCATTCTCATCAGTTCTTGAGCAGGTATTGAGCTGTGGAGGCAGGCAAGCAGTGGAATAGATTTGGAGATCAAATCTGCGCTGTATTGTGTGTAACAGGTGGAGCTGGTACTGGATTGCTTGTGATAAGAATTGTACTTTGTAATGTTACATGATTCAATCAATATAATATACAGATAGTGTGGGGTTTTTAGCGAGATGCTTTCCCCGGGATACATACTGTGTTAATGAGTTTGATTGATGCTTCTATGTACGCCTGTGAATGTTTCTGCTTCTGTAAATTGATGATCAACGTAGAGGAGGTTATGTATTATGCATGTTCCGCTTATAAGTGTATAATCAGGATAATCTCTGTGAATATGTGTCATATTATTCAAAATTTCTACAAATCCAATCAAACTCTTCAACTAGTAAATCAAATTGAGATAGACCAAGACCTTAAACTAGACCAAATTACCTACCTCCTCCACCAATTCAACCTTCCAATATGATGAACCAAACACAAAAGTCAACACCGCTTCAATCCAAATTTAAGTCATAATTTTAGCCCCCATCTTCAAAATTTTGGCCCTACTACATCCTTGCAATTTCAGCCCTCCTGCAGCTTCATATGTTTGCATGTGATATACTACAGAGAGAAAATGAGATTCTTCCTTCTTCGCTTAGGGTTTCTTATTATTCTAGGTTTATTTGCTTCTTCTTCTTCCTATTTCACACTTCTTTCTCTTTTATGAATTGCAAATCAAACTTGAGTGAGTGCAATCCAAACGAGGTTGAGTTGTCTCCTTTATATAATGAATCTGTGAGGTCGAATTCCCTTGATGAGGCTGACTTGTCCTTCTTGAGGCCGACTTGGTGAAGGAGACCTAAATGACCTAATTTACATAAAAATAAATTTATTTCTTGATATATAAACCCCAAGAATGTTCTTTTACATGATGACAAGGGCAAAGACTCTTGACATAAACCCTAGAAGCCTATAACGGAGGCTTTGACCTAAAAATCATTGACCCAAGCATGAAACCCTTGCTTTAATAAGTCAATTTCTTTTATAATAATATTTTTTTTCTTTCTTTTGATAAATACATTACATCATGACTTAAATACAAGTATGAATACTGACTGGTCTAGATATTTAACTTCAATGATGCATAAATAATTTCATTTAAAATATCATGTCACCAAGTGAAGCATACACATAAAATAAGTGGAAATCAAAATAAAAGATGAGAATAAAGTCACACAAACAAGTTGATAATAGAGTTCACCCAGTGTCGGCTACATCTTTGGGCCCTGCCCAATGTAGGGAGGCCTCTTTCATTAATTGGCAGCGAAATCAAATTATATGCAATTACAAAATGACACCTTATACCTCCACTTCCAGGGATGTCATGAAAATGTAGACCTATGCTAAAGAAATTAACTACAACATTGAACTCCTCATGAAAAATGACTATAAAGTCGACCCTATTTTATGGTGGTGACCTCTAGAGCTCTAGGGAATCTTTGGATTCCGTGAGGGATTCCCTTATAGGAATATTCTTTGAATATATTGAGAATATTCTCTACCTCAGTTTTCACATGTTCAGAGTTCTGTGTCGATTTCTGCAATGTGGGTTTCATTCAGTGGTCGGGTCATCGCACTGTCTCATTCCTTCGGTAGCCATTGGTTTAAATACCATTGAGTGGGCAGATCTATCAAAGGTCGACACCTGTGGTCTAGTGGTAAGGGCCTGGATTAGGGTCTAGGCAACCCTTGTTTAAACTCGCGGGGATTTGTGCGTTTTCATTGTTTTATTTGTAAGGGGGCATCATTATGGTGTCACTGCATCACCGTAGGTTTGGCCAATGGTCCCACCGGGTGGGTTCAACTCCTGCCGAAATATTATAATATATACTATATATTCATCGTTTAACAGTTGTTACCGCAAATGGTCAGTCGTCGGGCCAATTTTTTTTAATTTTAATTCAAATTAGCCCTAACAAGCATTTTTCCCACCATCCATTTTGGATATCATTAGAAATTTTAAACATGCAACAATTTAGTTGTCATTGGCAATCAGAATGATGCAAAACATCGCCTCCTTAACAAAAACCCGCAATGTTGACTGTGTGCCACATGGCATGCTCTAGTTGGTTCGTACGACTGACTCGGTTGCTAACGTCATGTTGATGTCACCTGACATGTTTCATTACCTAATTGGATCTCCTTTGTCTATATGACCATGTCATCTTGCTGACATCAACATCCTTATGCCTGACTTCAGTGTCCATACTACTGATGTCATGATGCCATGTGTCACCTGTGGGTCTTGTGTGCAAAAATTTTAGTTGTCTCCAAAAAACTTCTATGGTCCATAACTTTCACATACGATGTTTGTTTTAGGTGTCGTTTGTGCCATTAGATTCAGAATGACAAGCTCATTGATTTGAGATAGATTTTGCTATGTTTCTAGGACTTAGAAAATTTGACCTTTCAAGATCCGCCTAGATCATTCCTCCCCACTAATGAGCTTTTGGGCGCCAACATCCTTATCAATCAATTGGAAAGTGAGGGAATTTCTCCATCAATTTCTCCTTTTCAATCCAATGGGCCTTACTTGGATGCATTCCTTTGAAACCAATACGAAGGTACTGTTGAGAAATTTAGGGCATGAAGATTAGGAGATTTCTCTATCAATAATAACTTCTTGTGAATGCTTTTTACTTCTTTAGATTAGGACCTTTTCTTTACTTAGATTATTATAGTGTTATTCTTCATCAAACAAATACCATAGCATAAATAATAAAGAGACAAGAGACACATAATGTAGGCAATCATTCAAGGCGAAAACCTCTCCAACTTAAGAGGAAAACCTAAACTAATTCTCTTCTTATATAAACTTCAATTGATGAATACCAAGACCATGACCCTTGACCTATTAACCTTTCCAAGACCAAGTCACAAGGATTCCTCCTCTTCCTTTAGTCAATGATGGTCAAAATGTTGACTTCTCCCTCCTTCCCAACTATCCTTCAAATCTTGACTTCTTAGATCAAACCTGCAACCCTCGGCTTCACTAGGAACCCTATTTGCAATGTGTGTGATCGATGTAGAAAAACTTTTTCATCTTGTAACTACTTCGCTTGGATGGGGATACTTTCTTCTTCAACTCGGCTTGATGAAAGACTTATTCTTCTTCCTTGATTCAGTCCTTTAGGACAATTGTAAAAAATTAGCTTCTTGAAGCAGTAAACAGTCCTTCTCTCTTCACATGTGTCGGAGGATTCAACCAAAACAGACCCAAACCAACTCAATATACTTCGGTTCCTTAACTTCCTTCTCTTTTTTGAAAAGTGTGCAACAAGAAATGCTTGTTGAGAATGCAACAAGATGATGGAGCTTAGTGGAAAGGAGTCGCCTTCACTAAGTGGGCCCGCAGGCAAATTATGGCGCAAGTTCTATTTTTGGATCCCAGCAGGGATGATCACAGCAGGAGTGATTGCAACAGGGATGATCACAGCAGGAGTGACCACAGCATGAGTGATCACAGCAAGAGTGATCAAAGTCTATTTTTAGACTGGCTGTCCAAAATAGAAAAGTCAAATATTATTGTCTCATAATAATATTTGGACTATAAACTTGATCTTATTCTCTTGGAGCACTTCAGTTTGAGCTACAGAGGTGGCACATGCAGCTGTCAGAAGGAAGTACGCTTTCTTTGTGGGTCAATTGAGTTGTTGCATGCATGACTTCAGTTAGAACTCAATCAGTTGAGTTTGGTGGAGTTGATTGTGGAGTTGATGGAATTGTGTTCAGTTTGACTTGGTTAAACTAGTTGTAATTAGTCTAACTGCAAATAGAGTAATGATGAGTTGTTAAACTAATTATTAACTCATAATACAACTATAGAATACATCAGTTAACTCAGTTGCATGTGAGTGCATGTTCAATTCAGTAGGGACAGGTGTTAGAGGATCAGATTGCTATCAGTTGTGACTATAGTTGTGCATGATGATTTGCACAATCAAAGGGATTGAGTATGCCAATGAATTGGCCAATACCAAGTATTATAGCCTCTTCTCACGTCTTTCCCAGTGTGAGTGATTCTTTGGAGGTTAAATACGAGTTTGGTAAACCATTCTCATTCATTCTTGAGCGGGTATTGAGCTGTGGAGGCAGGCAAGAAGCGAGGGAGATTTGGAGATCAGATCTGAGCTGTATTGTGTGTATCATGTGGAGATAGTACTGAGTACTTGTGAGGAGTATTGTACTATGTATTGTTACATGATTCAATCACTATAATATACAGATAGTTGGGGTTTTTAGCGAGATTATTTCCCCGAGAAAATACTGTGTTGATATGTGTGATTGATGCTTCTATGTGCGCCTGTGAATGTTTCTGCTTCTGTAAATTGATGATCAATGTAGAGGAGGTTATGTATTATGCATGTTCTGCTTATAAGTGTATAATCAGGATAATCTCTGTGAATATGTGTCATATTATTCAAAATTTCTACATGGTATCGAAGCCCTTTGATTTGTAGGAAAAGTTCTACAGGATATCAAAGCGAGGATTGATCATCAGATCTATTATTCAGAAAGTGTTTACAATTTATTTCTTCAGGCAGAGTCTGTAATCGGGCCAGGTAGCCTCTAGATTCATCCTTCTTTTGGAAGGTGAGATATCCAGTGAATGCCCATACAGTCGATCTCTGTACAAGAAAAACTTTGTTCTCACGAATTTTAGATAAGAAGTGGTTGAGTTTTTGAGCTATGGAATGGCGCTCAAGGATAAAACTCGGAAACATTAAGTGTGAGAATGGAGACAGTATGCCCCAATATTTCACGAAGTTCACCCAATGCCGGGATGAGCTAGGAAGTGTGGGGGTAACTGTTGAGGATGAGGATATGGTGAGTCTAGCACTCCTTGGCCTTCCTAAGAGTTGGCATAGCTACCAGGACTCGGTGAATGGAAGGGAGAAATTGCCAGGATGGGAGAGACTTTGGTCGGATCTTGTGCAAGAGGAGACTAGACGGCGCACAAGAGACAATTCTTCATCTATGCATGATGAGGAGAACTATGCCTTAGCGAGTAAGGCGAAGAAGGGGAAGGGGAAGGTTTCTCTTTTCGAATCCAATTCTTCCAATGATGGGAAGAAGGTTGACAAGTCGAAGGTTGGATGCTTTTGTTGTCATGAGTTGGGCCATTATGCTACTAATTGCCCAAACAAGAAGTCCAAGAAGGGATCCGGGGAAGGATCGGAAGGTGAGGCAACCTCACTTGCTTCACAGTTTGAGTTGGACTTCACACTCTTCGCATGCATGGTTTCATCCATGGTGGGAAGTGGTTGGTTTCTTGACAGTGGAGCTTCTTTCTACATGACTGGTGACAAAAGTTTGTTCAGTACTTTGGAGGAGAAAGATCTCTAGATACTCATAGGGATGGGTAATGATGAGAAGTATAGTGTCTCAGGTGTAGGCACGGTTATTTTTTAGAGGGAGCATGGAGCTCGCCTTACCTTGACCGATGTCAAGTATGTACCAGGACTGAAGAGAAACTTGGTGTCGATCGCGGTGCTGGAAGATAGAGGCTATGATGTAGTCTTCAGTGAGGGAAAGGTTTTCCTTAGACACATCATCACTAGACAGGTGAAGCAGATTGGTTCACGGTTCAAGAACCTGTATGCTCTTGAGGTTCAAGATGCATGCAAAGCCTTGAGTAGCGAGGCAACTGATGGATACTTGGTGGTTGAGAGGGAGCGTATATTACCTCTCGACATGCAGAGCCAAAAGAAGTCTCAGACGATTGTGGAGGAGCCACGATTGGTGCAGCAGCTTCAGGAGGTTATGGAGGAGCCACAACAAGGGAAGCTGAGAGGAGATTGAGTAGAGACATCTACTCATCCAGAGACCTCCAATAAGGGGAAACTTCGAGCCAGGTGGGCTGAGGGATCGCATGCAGCCATACCTCCAGGTAGGAGGTGGGGTGATGTGGATTGATCGTCCCAAGGAGGAGGGGCAGGATCCTTGAGGTACCCAACCTCTTGGATGAGACCTTGCTACGGGAGCCCCAATGTGTAGTAGCAGGAACTGACTGATTGGGTAGAGACAGATGCGGATGGAGTGGCAGAGAGAACGACAATGCAGGGAATCCGAGGACAGCGCATAGCTAGCAGGCTGCAGCAATGCGAGAGGCACAAGTGTTTTGCACAGTGATAAGTGGCACAGAGAGGTGTGCAATGGTGCGAGATGCATGGAGATGTTGCAGTAGCGCAGATGTCAGAGAGGGAGCACTTGTCAGCAGTAGGTAGAGCTTCAGCATCAGAGGATGTTTCTAGCCCAACAGGGAGGTCAGTTGGGAGGTGCAGTGCGGATGCAATGCTGGGAGATAGAACTAGCAGCAGCATACATGCAGTCAGAGATCAAAGTGACAGAGGCTAGAGCAGTCAGATACTGAAGATCACATAGATGCAGAGTTTTCAGTCGACAGAGGCAATAACAGTCAGATACTTTGATGACAGAGCAAGTGGACCAGCCAGATGTGTTGCATGGAGAACATTCCAGAGTTACAGGATCGGGTTTGAGAGGAAGCCTTTCTTGTTGAGAGGGAGTGTTGAAAAGTGTGCAACAAGAAATGCTTGTTGAGAATGCAACAAGATGATGGAGCTTAGTGGAAAGGAGTCGCCTTCACTAAGTGGGCCTGCAGGAAAATTATGGCGCAAGTTCTATTTTTGGATCCCAGCAGGGATGATCACAGCAGGAGTGATCACAGCAAGGATGATCACAACAGGAGTGACCACAGCAGGAGTGATTATAGCAGGAGTGATCACAGCAGGAGTGATCACAGCAAGAGTGATCAAAGTCTATTTTTATACTGGTTGTCCAAAATAGAAAAGTCAAATATTATTGTCTCATAATAATATTTGGACTATAAACATGATCTTATTCTCTTGGAGCACTTTAGTTTGAGCTATAGAGGTGGCACATGCAGCTGTCAGAAGGAAGTACGCATTCTTTGTGGGTCATTTGAGTTGTTGCATGCATGACTTCAGTTAGAACTCAATAAGTTGAGTTTGGTGGAGTTGATTGTGGAGTTGATGGAGTTGTGTTCATTTTGACTTGGTTAAACTAGTTGTAATTAGTCTAACTGCAAATAGACTAATGATGAGTTGTTAAAGTAACTATTAAATCATAATACAACTATAGAATACATCAGTTAACTCAGTTGCATGTCAGTGCATGTTCAATTCAGTAGGGACAAGTGTTAGAGGATCAGATTGCTATCAGTTGTGACTATAGTTGTGCATGATGATTTGCACAATCAAAGGGATTGAGTATGCCAATGAATTGGCCAATACCAAGTATTATAGCCTCTGCTCACGTCTTTCCCAGTGTGAGTGATTCTTTGGAGGTTAAATACGAGTTTGGTAAACCATTCTCATTCATTCTTGAGCAGGTATTGAGCTGTGGAGCCAGGCAAGCAGCGGGGGAGATTTAGAGATCAGATCTGAGTTGTATTGTGTGTAGCATGTGGAGATAGTACTGAGTACTTGTGAGGAGTATTGTACTATGTATTGTTACATGATTCAATCACTATAATATACAGATAGTTGGGGTTTTTAGCGAGATGCTTTCCCCGGGAAAACACTGTGTTGATATGTGTGATTGATGCTTCTATGTGCGCCTGTGAATGTTTCTGCTTATGCAAATTGATGATCAACGTATAGGAGGTTATGTTTTATGCATGTTCCGCTTATAAGTGTATAATCAGGATAATCTCTGTGAATATGTGTCATATTATTCAAAATTTCTACACTCTTCACTTGATGTGAGGCTCCTTCTCCTATGTTTTTCGCACCTTTTCTTCTATTTCAAATCCTTATTGAATATCTTCAAATGGAGGTTGAGCTTCTCTATATATAGTGGATTGTCTCTCAAAAATAGGTCAACTTCACCTTATACCTAGGTAGGCATGATTTTCTAAAAACATCTTCATCCTTTTAGAAGGGTTGACATGAGGAATAGCTTGTGAGAAGGTCTTGGAGTTTTAATGACTCAAATAAAAGTAGTTTTTACAATATGTAACATGTCTTCAATACATTAAATTAACTTCATTGACTTTATGACCAACCCTAAAGGCTCACATTGGGAGCCTTAACTATAAAATAAAATTCCTTAAGCATGAAACCCAGGACTTAAGAATCGCAAAATAATTTTATTTTCTTCTTTACATCAATTATATAAAATAATGATTACAGATGTCATTATGTAGACTGAACCTAGTTAAATTTTTAACACTCCCTCTTAACTAGGGAGGTATTCATAATCCATACAAGGTACTTAGACATTCTCAATCTGAATAATTCTCATAAGAAGAGTTGGATTGGAAACCCATCTATATAGCATCATATCAATGAGCACTGTCACATAGCAAGGCCTTGACTAACAGCTCTATCTCTCCACAAGATCAGAGCACAATGCTGGTGAGACCAATGATGTATAGACACCCTAATCATTGTCTCTCTCGAAACATGTCCTACCCATGCTCTCAAAGTGTGTTCCACCAAGACTATTCTTATCTTGGATTCCCAATCCTCAAAGAATATCAGTCCTCTACGACTACTCTTATCTTGGATTCCCTAACTGATCCTCAAACAGTATCGGATGCCAGATGTTTACCCAATCCTCCATTTCATCTTCCCAAGTGAAGAAAATAATGATTTTTCTATCTCTCCTTCTCAACTTAGGGAGGACGTCTATTCCACTAAAGGAATGTACCCATTCCTATAAAGGAATGTACCCAATCTCCCTCTTAAATAGGGACTTGGCCAAGCTCCCTCTTGACCAGAGACTTGCTTCCAGCAACTCTCTAAGTGGATATCATGGGACAACTAGCTGCTTGTAGAAATCCTTCCTTTGAGGTCATGATATTTTCTTCCTTTTCAAGGATTTTACATTTTATGGGACTTCTTCGTAGGGCACAAACCATCCATCAGTTTCATCCATGATTCAGTCATGTCATCGTTCCTTTCATTGGAAAGTGATCCATTAGTCCAAATCTAGTACTCCTTCATGCTTTGTTGCCTTCTTGATGCCATGTTTCCTTAAGGATCTTTTATCCAGCTACATGGTCATCAGTGGTGGAAGACATCCATAAATATTCCCTTGGAAACCCTGCATATTCCCATCCAGATATTATTCAAAAATAAGAAACGAGCATTAAATCAAAATTACTTGTGTGATGGTCTTTCACCATGACATCTTCTAATTTGCATCTGCATCCTACATACACATTGACACATCTCCAAAAGATATATGTTGTCAAGGGTCTCTTTATTTTTCATACTTCATCATAGCCTTCATATCTTTGATGGAGATATCCTTGTCAAAATTTCCAGATCTAGGATGTTGATTGCCTTCTTCATGGTTGCATATTCCACAATCTCTTTCCTTCTTTCTTCACACATTTTTCTTCCCAAGAAATTTTAATCAGAGTTCCACCAATCACTGTAAACCACCCATATTTCTTATGAGGACATATTATGTTGATTTCATCTATTTAAAGTGTGACCCATGCCTTGCTGCATCTTTTAAGGAGGAGATCATTTATTTTGACCATGCTCTCGAGATAGAGAATTTATCCATGTTACTTGCAACCTTATGACATGACTCTACAATATTGAATACAAGGATACATACCTCATTTTCCTTTGGGTCAGCTAGACTTCCTTTAGCAGCTTCCTTCATTGAAAGAACTTCAATCCCTTGAGATGCTTCACCTCTTTTGTCATCATACCATCATCCAATGAATTCCCACAAGATGGAATTATTTATGAATCCATTGCTTCCTTTTGATTGGTGAACCTTCCGATGAAGTTTCCAATAGAGTATATTGAGTATCCTCATCTAGCAAATGTTCCCTTTTGACTGATGTATGATGAGCTTTTTTGCTAGATGACATTTTTTCTTTTTCCAATAAGTGCAACTTATGCTTCTAATGAGGTTACCAAGAGATATATCCCTCCATAGGTGAATGCCATAGAGTTATATTTCAACTATTTTTCTCTATGATCACGAGCTCTTGCTGAAAATGAAAATGAGGCGCGATGGCTCTGAAACCGCGCTCCACAGAAGACCGCGACGGTTTCGGGTAAAACAACGCATCGAACACAGGACCACAGAACGGTTGTTTTCGGTCGGGAGTTAGGGTTTCTTGAACAGGTGACAGCTCGACGTCGACAGTTGCTGTTCGCTCTCGGTCGCAATGGAGGACTTTCCGGTAACGGACCTCGTGGATTATTCCGAGGATCCGCTTTCCGGACAGGCGGTGTTCACCGACCCTATATTCTCATCTCCGTTTCAGGCAACTGTTACAGATTCTGACCTCCTGTCTAGGGCAAACTTGTCGTCAATTTCCACTGCTGATCAGGGTCTCGAGGCACCTCCCCTATCGCCTGCTACCGCTTACTTGCTCGCATCTTCATACCCAGAGACTCTGACTCTGGATGACATTCCTCCCACACCGATTATTCTTCCTTCCTCACTCCCGGATCCTAGGGTTCATGTGCCCCCGCTGTCGAACCCGGCTACCCCTCTTGCGTCATCCGGGTCAAAGCCCTCTGGATGTTTTGGCACACCAGTGATAAATTCTAGCGCTCCGGGGTCCTCCTCGGCGGGCAATACAAATCCCCTCTCTGAACACCCATCCGCCCCGCGAACAAAGAAGCCGAAGGCAAGATGTGTTAGGGCTATCAGGAAGGACACCACCGTTACCTTTGGGAATTCGACAAGCTTCGAAGAGACCATGGCGCTCTCCTGCACCGTCTTGGTGGGTCACGTGCGAGGGCGCACATTCTCGGTTGATCGTTTGATTCGATGGGTAAAGGAAATCTGGGGCTCTTTGCTTCCAAAGCTCCCAGAGGTTGAGGTACTCCCACGGGGATGGTTTACACTCCAATTTGCGCATGAAGATCACACGAACATCGTACTTGAGAACTATTGGCACATAGAAACAGCCCCTGTACTCCTGAAACGTTGGACCCCGCTATTTGACCCTGAGCGGGAACAGATCGCTGCTGGACCTCTGTGGGTAAGATTGCCTGGACTCCCTAGGCAATATTGGAATGAGGAGGCGTTCATCAAAATAGGAAACGCTCTGGGGACATACCTGGATCATGACCGCTCTTATATAGACACTCGGAGAAGAACCTTGGCTCGCATCCTGGTACATCTTGACACCAGGGAAGGATTGGAGGAGGACATCACCCTGCAATGGGGAAGGCACAAGCGCATCCAGATTCTGGACTACGAGGGTGTCCCATTTCGGTGCAACAGATGCCACCAGGTAGGGCATCTCTATAAGGATTGCCCTCTCAATAATCGTGGGAACAGTCCACCAAAGCATACTCCCATTGTTTCCCGAAGATCGGCGCCACAGATCTCCCCGCCTCAGATGGCTTCATCAACACCACAGGGAGGGTTTCAACATCCACCGTCTTCTGCAAAGGGCACAGCCACTCCTCCCATGACGAGGACAAGGGCAGCTGCGGCAGCTTATCAGAAATCAGGTACTGACTTACCTCCCTTATCACAATCTCTCTCCCTTACATCTGATTGCATTCACTCTATCTCTGTATCTAAGGCTCAATGCTCAATTCCACCGCCCCCTCCTACTACTGCCACTATCCCCCCTTCCCTTACCCATGATCGCTCCCTGTCCCCATCTCGCCCCAATGTGCCTCTTTCTGGATCAAATCCGCCTCACCATTATTCACTCCGGCCCCGTCCCTCTCAATCTGTATCTGAGGGCACCTCGGGGTTGTGCATTATTCCCCCTGAACCTGGTCACACCTCATCCAGGGGTCGAAAATCCAATTTGAATAAAGCCATTCGGCGTGCTGGGGCTGAAGTTGCTTCGGGACGTCAATCCACCATTGTCGGGGCCCTTAGAGCTACAAACCCCCCTCGGAGGGTTCCCCCATGAAGTGTCTCTCATTCAACTGCAGGGGTCTAGCTAGCACCCCGAAAAAGCTAGCCCTAAAACGACTTTTTCAGGTCGAAAATCCTGACATCATCCTCCTTCAAGAAACCCTGGGTTCTGCAGAAGCCATATCTCTTGCCTTGAAATCGATTGCGCCAAAGTGGCAATACATGGGGTTGGATGCTATGGGCCGTTCAGGTGGTCTGGCCATTGGGCTCAACCCTCTTTCCATCAGATTGGACTCCTCATGGGGCGGACCAGGATATTTGGGTGCTGACATTTTTTCAAAAGACCTTGGGATGCCACTGCGCATCATCAATATTTATGGTCCTTGTCAGCAGAGGGAAGGATTCTGGCGCACCCTCCTTAATCGTTCTTTGCTGCAAGAGGAAAACCTGATCATTGGAGGCGACCTAAACTTCTCCTTGGGATATGGTGAATCTTGGGGCTCATCTGCTCAATCAGATCCCATTTCAGACTTCATGAGGAATCTGCTTGAACAGCACGATCTCATCGACATCCCTATGCATCACCCTCTTCCCACATGGAGGAACCGAAGGATCGGATTAGCAGCCTTGGCTCGTCGACTTGATCGTTATCTGATCAAGGGACCGTTGCTCCGCAATCTCCATCACTATAAACAGTGGGTAAGTTCGGGGGGAATCTCGGATCACTCTCCCATCCTGATGGAAATTCTGGGCCCTCACCCTAAACCAAAAGCTCCTTTTAAATTCAACCATCATTGGTTACAGGACCCTGGTTTCTCTAAGCTGGTCACTGACTTTTGGGCAGCTCACCCTATTGACAGAGAACCCTCTTTGGCCAGGGGATTTGTAAAAAATTTGACGGAACTCAAGCATATTGTGATTGAATGGGCCAAGAGGAAAAAGGCAAGGGAAGATGAACTGCTCACCACGATAGAAGCAGACATACACGCCCTGTTGGATGAACAAAACTTGGGCTTTATCTCTGTGGAAAGCAAGCATAGGCTGGTTGATCTAGAAGAGCAGAAGTCTAGCATTCTCAGACTCAGAGAATAATCGATCAGGCTGAGAAGTAGAGCTACTTGGCTCAAGGCTGGGGATGAAAATTCCAGATTCTTCCATAACTTTGCAAATGGGAGGAGGGTTGCAAATACCATCTGGAACCTTCCCTATCCGGATGGGGGTCTGGCAGACTCTTTCAACAAGCTCTCTAGCATGGGTACCTCCTATTTCAAAGGCATCTTCAAATGCCCTGAGGGCTCCAACCTGGCTGAAATCTTCCGTGTCGCTTCCCATTTCCCGAGGTTCGTAAACAATGAAGACTTGGAGGATCTAAATGCTCCTGTCACCATGATTGAATTGGAGAACACCATTAAATGGTTTCAGAAGGAAAAGAGCCCGGGCCCTAATGGATGGACCATTGAATTCTATCTGGCCTTTTTTGACATCTTGGGTGAGGACATATTAAGGGTGGTAGAGGAAAGCAGAACCTCAGGTCAGATCTATCATGCTATAAATTCTACCTTCATTGCGCTTATTCCCAAGTCCGACTCGCCATCATCCTTTGCTGATTTTCGTCCCATTTCGCTATGCAATGTACTCTACAAGATCATATCCAAGATCATAGCCAACAGGATCAGACCCATCCTTTCCAATCACATTGCTCCTCAGCAATTTGCTTTCTTGGAAAACAGGCAGATTCATGAAGCCATTGGCTCTGCCCAGGAAGCCATTCACTCTATCTGGACCAAGCACCTCAAGAGTATTCTTCTCAAAATCAATCTCTCAAAGGCTTTCGATAGAGTCAGCTGGCTTTACATCAAAATGATTCTCATTCACCTGGGCTTTCCACATCAGCTTATCACTTGGATTATGGCATGCATTACCTCTCCTACTTATAGTATTCTGATAAATGGTGCTGCATCCCATTTCTTCCACTCTGAAAGGGGACTTCGTCAAGGATGTCCCCTTTCCCCCCTCTTGTTCCTATTGGTTACAGAAGCGCTCAGTCATCTCATCATTGATGCAAAGAGGGATGGAACTATCCGGGGCCTAAAGATCTCAGAAGCTTGCTTCCTAACTCACCTTCTATTCGTGGACGATGTCCTTATACTTCTCGATGGAAGTATTCGGGATACCTCATCTTTCAACAGAATCCTTAATCTTTTTTCACATGCCACGGGCATGGTGGTCAACCATGAGAAGTCTTCCATCACTATGGTTGGTACATCTGTAGCTGAATCACAATCGGCTATGCAGGCTTTTCCATTTATCACACAACCTCTGGATCGAGGTCTTAAATACCTTGGATATTGGCTAAAGCCTACAAACCAAAAAATTGCCGACTGGGTATGGCTTGTCACCAAGATTGAAAAGAAAATAACTTGTTGGTACTTCAGATACCTATCCAGAGCAGGCAGATTAACTCTGATCAAATCTATGCTGGAAGCAACTCCTGTTTTTTGGATGGCTTTAGCATGGATTCCCCGAAACATTCTCTCAAAGATTCAGAGACTCTGCAACAGATATTTGTGGGCTGGAAAGGAAGAGAAGCGCACCTTTGCTTGGATCTCCTGGAGTAAGATTGCCCTCCCTAAGAAGTGGGGGGGCTGGGGATTAAAGGACCTGGCATCCTTTGCAAAAGCCCTCGCTGCTAAAATGGGTTGGGCATTGCTGACTTCCCACAGTTTATGGACAGAGATTGTATACCATAAGTACATCTGGCCTCTCGACATCATCGATTGGGCCAGACTCCCAAGCTGGAACAAAACGGGCATCTCTTCCATTTGGAAAGCCCTCCTACACTCCCTCCCCCTCCTCAGGAGCAACATCATATGGCGCATAAAAAGTGGGAACAGAGCACGCATCGGAATGGATCCATGGAGTGGATGCGGAGGAAGACACAGACTTCACTCAGACCTGATTGCCCTCCTAAACTCTCGTGGCATTAGAGTGCTTGCGCAGATCGCTGACCCTGAGGGCTCGGACATATTGCATCAGGCTTGGAAATCTGGCACACAGTTAGACATCCCGATCAGATGGCACGAACCATGGAAAGCATACTGTGACGCCCTCTCAGAATCCCATATCAGAATTGTGGATGGACCGGATGAACTCATCTGGCAGATTGCTGATAGTGGGATTTACTCTCCTCGTGAGGGATACAAAGTCATTATTTCTCACAGAAAGCCGGAGGTGCTTGATAGATGGTGGCACCAGATTTGGAAGCTTAATGCATCGCCCAGGTCTAAGTTATTTACTTGGTGTGTCCTTCGCAACCGCATTCCCACTGACGAACACCTCAAGCGCAGGGCGGTATCCGGTCCTTCGCGTTGTGTGCTGTGCAAAGCAGACACAAAGACCACCGAACACCTATTTTTAAGATGCCCCATTGTAAATCAATTATGGCATCATATCAAACATCACATACAGTTTTCGGGCGATTGGTCTGGTACAGACCTTATCAACGCGTGGATGGATTGGGGGAACAGACACAGTGGTTCGAAATCTGTAAACCTTCCGATCATAGTAAATTGGTCTATATGGAAGACTAGGAACAGAATGATATTCGATGGATGGGAGCCTACATGGTCTCTCGTTGAAGCTGGTATCATTACAGCATATAACGAACTACCGAATCCCCCTCCCCCAAAACAGCGACGGCCGACCCCTCCTCCCAATATCGACATGAGCTCACCTTGGGCTTTCTTCGATGGGGCTGCAAACAAACATGGCTGTGGAGGGGGCATCATTATACACAAATCATTGAGGCACTTCTATCACATCAAAGTAGGACTGGGGGCTGGCACAAACAATTACTCTGAGCTCATATCTCTCCGCCACTTACTTCATTTTGCACTCAGCCATCATTGCACCAGCATCAACATCTATGGAGATTCTCAGATTGTCATTAATTGGGTCAATAGAGTTACTACATGTCACTCACACACTCTAAATATACTGCTTGATGAAGTCTTTATACTAATGGAGGCTTTTAACTCATTTCACATATCTCATATATACAGAGAACATAACCAGACTGCTGACAAGCTTTCCAAGGAGGCCGCGGTGATGGAAAATGGCTTATGGAAAATCACTGAATCTTTGGAACAGCAGGAGCAGAAATACCACCATCGGCCATATATAGACCCGTCATATCCTACTGCGGGTCTACAAGCGACTTAACAATCAGTCTTTTTTGTTATTTGACTGCACAATATGATATATATGTAAATAGATCGAGGTTTGCCTTAAATGGCACCATTTTTGCACAATTTTTGTAAATGTAACAACAGATATACAGCACTGATCTGCAAATATCTTGAAAATGCACTGAACAGTTTGGCATATGCGACAAAGCATCTACATATGTAATCTTTCATATTTATAATGAAATATTACGGATTTTTCCAGTGGAAAAAAAGATCACGAGCTCTTGCTTTTAATGCTTCTATGATGTCGTGATGTGTCCTATCATTTTCCTTCATGATTCATGATAGCCATATCTTACAATAGAAATATTGAAAACAGGAGCTTAAAAAGAACTAGGTGAGGAAGATTATCTCAATCATAGTAGAGATAGTTTACTTCCTCTTTCTTGGAATTCTTCTTTTCGACTTCCTCTACTTCTTCGGTGATATGGGATTCTTCTCTTCCTCTTTTGTTATTGTCCTTATTGAGCTTAGGACAATCTATTTTGTAATGGCCATATTCTTGACATCCATAGCATTGAATCTTAGCCATGTTCTTCCTATTTTTCTAAGGACCAAATTTCCTAGACTTTCCTCTTCTCTTTGTCATAGCAGCATATGCTTGATTTTTCTCACTTGATCCTACATCAGTTTTTTCCTTCAGCTGGTTTCTTCAATTTTACATAGAGACCATAGATCCTAGAATGTAGTGTATTCTTTCTTCCCATAAATACTTGAAGCAAAGTTACCCCACTCCTCTGGTAGTTCATTTAGTACTACAGTGTTCATCTCCTTATCATATACTATTTCACCCAAATCTTGAAGTTGATCCCTTATTTCAGATATCCTCATAAATTATGAGGAAATTCCTTCTTCTTTTGATATCCTTAGCTTGTAGAGTTCTTTCCTTAGAGAGATAACTTCTCCTGCAATGCTTACAGAAAATGACTCTACCAAATTTTTATATATTTATTTTGAGGTGTCCAATTTAGTTACATATGGAATGAGGGGATCCTTGATGGATCATTGAGAATCCTTTGAGACCTCACTTCCCCTTTCATAAACTGTGCAAGAGCTTGAGAATAGTCTTTTGATGATTTGGTGATAGATCCTTTGACATGATCCATAACCTCATTTTCAATGATATTCAAATCTATCCTCTTCTTCCGTACAATATAGTTTGAAGCCCCAACCAATTTGTTGCTTTCCTTGCAAAAAGAAATTTTGAAAAATTCAGATGTAGACATAAATATACTTACTTGTGAAGATGCTTCTTCCACTTGTTGCCTCCTTAAACTTGACGATGATATGGATAATAGAGAACTTCTCCTTGATGAATATAGTTCTCTTCAAGAATGATCCTTGACTCCACAAAGAGGGAGATCACTTTAGATCCTTTGATGGTGATGTCCCTGTTGATGATGATCAATGATGATTTCTTGATGATGTCTTCGATGATCTTGTTCAAAGGTAAGGTCCTTGCTTCAATGAGAGGAAATTTCCTTAGAACATTTTAAGATAATGACAACGTCCTTGATCTTGCTTCTCTAGGATGAATAGTCTTCAAGAAACGTTTATTTGTAGGGCCCTTCAACTTGAGTAGAGTCTTTGTGTTATTTTGAGTATCCCAAGACTTCTTCTGGTGTAGACTTCTTCTTAAATCTAGGTTTTTGACACTTATTTGTATATCTTGACTTCACTTTGATATCCTTCGATATTTGACCCTTGATTTCTTATGTGTCCCTTGATGAGATGCACTTTCCTTGATTTGTCACCTTAGCTCTGCTACTGTGTTGAGAAATCTAGGGCATGATGATTAAGATATTTCTCTACCAATGATAATTGTTTGTGAATGCTTTTTACGTCTATATATTAGTATCTTTTCTTTACTTCGATTATTATAGTGGTATTCTTCATCAAATAGCTACCATAGCATAAACAATAAAGAGACAAGAGACACATAATGTAGGTAATCAGCCAGGGCCACAACCTCTCCAACTTGAGAGGAAAACCCAAACGAATTATTCTTCTTATAGAAACTTCAATTAAAAAATACCAATACCATGACCCTTGACCTATTGTCCTTTCCAAGACCAACTCATAAGGCTTCCTCCTCTTCCTTTAGTCAACAATGGTCAAACTACTAACTTCTCCCTCATTCTCAACTATCCTTTAGATCTTGACTTATTATATCAGACATGCAACCCTCAGCTTCACCAAGAACCTTATTTTCAGTACTTGTGATGGATTTAGACCAACTTTTGCATCTTGTAACTGCTTCGATTGTATGGGGATACTTTCTTCTTCAACTTGACTTGATGAAAGACTTATTATTCTTCCTTGATTTGGTCCTTTAGGATAGTTGTAACAACTCAACTTCCTAAAGCAGAAAACATTCCTTCTCTTCTTCACATACATGGGAGTAATCAACCAAAACATACCCAAACCAACTCAATATACTTCAGATCCTTAACTTCCTTCTCTTTGCTTGATGTGAGGCTTCTTCTCCTATGTTTTTCATACCTTTTCTTCTATTTCGGATCCTTGATCGAATATCTTCAAATGGAGGTTGATTTTCCCTATATATAGTGGATTGTCTCTCAAAAATAGGTTGAATTCACCTTGTACCTCGGCGACATGCTTGTCTAAAAACAACTTCATACTTTTAGAAGGGCCTACATGTAGAATATCTTGTGACAAGGCCTTGGAGTGTTAATGACTCAAACAAAATTACTTTTTACAATAAGTAACATGTCTTCAATACATGACATTGACTTCATAGACTTTATGAATTTATGAACAACCCTAAAGGCTCACAATGGGATCCTTAACTATAAAATAAAATTCCTTGAGAATGAAACATGACTCAAGCATTACAAAATAATTTTATTTTCTTCTTTACATCAATTAAAAAACATCATGATTATACATGACCTAGTTACATTTTTTAATAGGTACTCCACGACTCCCCATTGTGAAGTCCTAGTTCTCCTGTCAAGAATGATATCTTCATGTAGCTTTTCCAAGTATTCAAGTGAAACTGCCCACTGTAGGAATATGTCCAACCTCTTCAGTGTCCATGATCAAAGGAAGCTCATAAAGCTTCATGTTTTCAACGTTCACCACTATGTACATCTGCATGTATGCTGGCAAATCGAGACGAAATGCATTGTCTCCAATCTTCTCAAATATGGTGAAAGGACCATATCAGGTTGGTCTTAACTTCTTTCCTTCCCATTTCATTTTTTCTTTGTTGATGCGGAGCCACACCCTATCTCCAACTCGAAATTGGCAATCAACTCGGTACTTGTCATGTCGAGCCTTTTATTGAGCTTTACTTTTCTCCAATTTCTCCTACACTTCCTAGTGAATCATCTGAATCCGCTAAATGAACCTTTTTTTCCTTCTCCCTGTTATTTTGCTCACTTGAATCTTCATCTCTCCCAAAGACAATATCTAAGGGATCCTTTGAAAAATATCCAAATCATGTCTCGAACGGTGAGCTATGAGTGGATGAATGCACAACCTTGTCGTATGCATGTTGTACACAAGGAATTTTCTCATCTCACAAATTCGGATGCTTGCCACAATAGCCCTGGAGTAAATGTATCATTGTGTAGTTGACAACCTCTGTTTTCCCTTCAGTCTGCAGATGAAATTTCATACTACTCTTCAGCTTGGTTTCCATCATTCTCCACAAACTCATCGAGAACTCTCCAAGGACACAATGGATGTGGGAAACCCAAAGTGGACCCATACAAATTAGAGGAAGATATGAGCAGTCTTCTCTGCAGTGATCTGTTTTTTACAAGGCATTAAGACACACATTTTACTAAATCAATCCACAATGACACACAAATAGTCATGACCTCTCCTTGAAAAAAGTAAACTGCCAACAAAATCCATTGACACACTTTCCCATGGATGACTCAGAACAAGGAGTGGTGTGTAGAGCCCCAATTTTCTATTAGTGTGCTTGTAAACTAAACACAACACACATCCCCTTACATATATTGTTACAATGTTTTTCATGTGAGGCCAATGACAAAACCTCTGCAAATGACAGAAAGTTTTCCCTACACTGAAATGACCCAACACAAGAGAGGTATGTGCCTCTCTGATTAAATGTATTCTTTCATTGGTGGGGATACAAAGTTTTCCAAGGTGTTACAACAATTTTCCTTGCAAATGGTAATTGTCTACCTATGATCCATGAATCATCTTTGCATAAAAATCCTTCAAATATTCATCATCAACATACTATTTAGCATAAATTTCAAAAGATAAAGAATCATTTTGCAAAACAATAGATGCAGAAATAGGAGGGCAAGAGAGAATATCTACCACTTTGTTGCTAATTCCCTTCTTGTATTTTATTACCAGATGAAACAGTTGAAGGAACGCCATCCATATGAAATGATGCGCCTGTTGAATCTTGGTTTGCAACTGGAGGTACTATAAGGGCTAGAGATATATGTGAATGATGGTCTCCTTGCCAATAAAATAGTGCTTCCACTTTTTCACGCTTTGGACCAAGGCATACAACTCATTTTCATATGTGGGATAGTTCACAACAACTTGGGAGAACATATCTAAATGGTAACATACCGGTTTATTTTGTTACATCAACATAGCTCCCATGATGTACCCACATGCATCTGTGTTAATATTAGGTGTGTTCTATGCTAGAGAAAATTATTTAAATTTTCACAGTTAGAAATCACATCAACATTAAGATAAACTTCAAATACAACATAAATATAAATCATATAAGACAAGTCAAGACAAGAGGACACAAGATGTGGTGCTAGCTAGGGATAAACCCCACAATGTGTGGGGAAACCCTTGATCAATTCTTCTTTTATGTTCTTCAAAGTTTAGCAGAGAAAGAGAGAGAGAGAGATAGTACATTTACAACAGAAGTCAACACTTTGACTTATCTAGATCTAGCATAGATCATTTCGTATAACGATGAGATCAGTTGAAGACATTCTGCTTCAACTGATTCTCCAAGGTGACTCCTTCACCTATCATCATGCTGCATCTCGTCCATTTTCTGCACCTGACCATGTAGCACCATCATGCATTATCATGCTGCTCATGATCTCATACATCACGTTGCCCATACATCATGCTGCCCATGAACTACATCATACTGCCCATACATCATGCTGCCCATGCTCCATGCATCATTTCCCATGCACATGATTACATTTACCATGATGCTCATGATCTCATACATCATGCATCATGTTGCTCATACTACTGCCCATCATGCAGCTCATCATGCTTCTCATAATACTGCCCATCATGCAGCTCATCATGCTGCTCATAATACCCTTATGTTGCTTTATATGGAGTTCATATATATATCAGCCTTAGTTGCTTGCTATGGCTTGCAGCCTAGCAAAGCAGCTAGGCTATAGTTCCACACAATCCCATTATACACAGCGTATTGGTATTCCTCCAATACCATGACTGCATTTACTTCTTCATCACTGCGGCTTGATGACAGTGGTTCATTAATGACTACCTAACTAGTGTATATATAACCATGACTGCCAAGCGTATATACATGTCCAGCGTATATATATAACCTATGTACTGCAACGTATATTACTGCCCATCGTATGTACATGTCCAGCATTTACATTACTTCCCATCGTATGTACAGTCCAGCGTATACATATAACCTATGTACTGCAGCGTATATTACTGCCCATCGTATGTACATTTCCATCATATATATATAACCATTACTGCAGCGTATTCCATACACAGCGTATTATATGACCGCGTTCCATCATGTGACAGCGTTCCATATAAGATATATATGTGACTGCGTTTGCGTTCCATATTCCATATGCATATTATATGACTGCGTGGTATATTTGTTGATGCATATATATATATAGAATTGTTGTGTATGACAGCGTTTTATTGTAACGTATTCCATGTATATGTATGACCTGCGTTGCTGCGTATGACAACGTTTCATTGACCTTGTTGTGGCTTCATTCACCTTCACTGCGGCTTCATTCTTGACCTTCATTCACCTCAGGATTGTGACCACGGCTACCATGCATTGACTGTGGCTACACCATTATGTGCGGCCACCATTTATGTTACAGCGTGTAAGTGCCCCATGATCTGCGTTGGTAGGTTTTCATGACTGCGTAGATAAGGCATCATCTTTTGGGCCAACGTGTGTTTCTCTTGGTGTCTCACTCCTTCTCCAAAAACCCAAGACGTGGAGAGGAGGAGATCACTCAAGAATTGTGTCCAAATGACATCCAATCCTCTTATATTTATACTAAAACGTGTAGGTGATGAATAGACACGTCTATTGGGCTTCTGAGCCTACTCAAGTGATGGTCAGTTTGGTAATAATTACTTAATTGAGATAAATTCATATCTCCATAAATACTTATCAGAATCGGATGATCTTTGGATCAATCCTACACCTCTCGATGAGAGGGATCCAATAAAAATATCAGCTGCCATAAATAAGCTGACCCACAAGGAGTTTGGCCCTAGTTGCCAATTTAACAATATGTCTCAATCTCAAAAGGTTTTTGTAGGTCAGTTAAGGAAAAAACTGGTGTGGTACTAATCTTTTCTTTCAGTGTATCAAAGTCTTTCTATTGCTTTCCTCCCCACTGAAAGGTCTACTTCACACTCATAAAAGAATGCAAGGGGAATGAAATCATAGAGAAGTTGACAATGAACCTTCTCCAGTATTGTATTGCACCAAAAAATCCACAAACCTCTGTAACATTGGTGGGTTTCAGCCACTTTACAATCACATCAAATTTAGAAGGATCTATTTTTAACTGTCCACCTCCAACAATGTGATTCAATTAAACCAAAGATGTCTGACCAAATTCACACTTAGACATTTTGACATACAATTTTTCTTTTTTTAAAACATCGAGCATAATTTTAACATGACGTACATGATCTTCCCACATTTTACTAAAACCAAGAATGTCATCAAGATACACAAGTACAAAATCATCAAGAAAATGTATGAAAATGTCATTCATCACCTCATGAATGTATTCGAAGCATTGCACTTTCTTAATGGAATCACTATCCATTCAAAACCCTTGTTTTTTCTTGAATATAGTCTTCCATACATCCTATTTTGTAATCCTAACCTGATGATAGCCACTGTGCAAGTCCAGTTTTGTGAAATAGACAACATTTCTCAATTGGTCTAATATATCATCAATGTGAGGGAGAGGGTATCGATTCTTCACCATTACTTTGTTGAGTGCCCTGTATTCCACACACATCCTCCATGTGCCATCCTTCTTTGGCACCAACATGATGGGTGAGCCACATGGAGAAGAACTTGGCCTTATGACTCCTTGGTTCAGAAATTCCTGCACTTGTTTCTTTATCTCCTCCATCTCAATGGCTGACAACCTGTACATACCAATATTTGGTAAAGGAGAATCTTGTTGCAAGTGAATTTCATGTTGGATCTCATGCTTTGGAGGAAACCCACTTGGTTCCTAAAAAACCCCATTATAGTTAGAAATAATTTCATACAATTCTTTTTTATGAGTGGGATCACAACCTTGGAAAGCTTCAAATGTCTCTACATATTTTTCTCTCACAACGATGAGCATGCACCCTTTGCTGGAATTGATTAATCTCTTAATTTCATCTACAATTATAAGACTTGCAATGATCTTGGCACAATGATCCCTAACAATTTATTCCATCTTATCTTTCGTGACATGATACTTGTTTTCATGGTGAAAGAAAATTTCTTTCATTTCCTACAAATATGGATTCCCCAATATAATGCCACAGATGTCCAAAGGTACAACATTAAGGTCAACCTCATATACTATTTTGGATGAAATCACAATCGAGCCCTACATTGTTTGGTCGCACCCTACATTGTTTGGTCGCACACCCAACCAAGAGGGTGGGGTTTTAGATGAGGCTTGGTCTCCAACCCTAATTTCTTAACCAAGGATTATGAAATCAAGTTTACTTGAGAGCCTGGATCAAACGAATTTTCCACTTTAGTATGCTTCATCGCAACTCTAAATGGAACGATTTAATCCTCTTTCATTGATTAACAAGAGACTCATTTGAAGAAATTTTACTTGCATGCATTTCATAATTTTCATTAGCATGAAGATAAAAGTTACCTTGTATGCCCACTACTATGATCTATGTCTTGTCTCTAGAGTGGGATCCAAGGTCCTCTTGCACGGTTGCGATCATATTTTTCTTTCCCTTTCCACAAAATCTGTTTGACTTCAATTTTGGATGAAACTTCCAATAGTTTTCATCATCATGGCCTTCCCTCTTGCAATGTGTGTAAGATGGCTTTGCTCCTTCTTCCTTCTTAGTTGTAGTTTCCTTATTGTCCTTTCCCTTTGCTTTTCCTTTGAACTTGCCATTATGAAGTTTGAAAGATGATTTCTTGGGATGATCCTCTTTGTCACTCTTTCCCCTTCTTTCAAGGTGAATGATATTCACACTGGATACATAAATAGTAGTAGGCTCAAATAGCAACAATGAATGCCTGATGTAACTATGTAAAGCACCAATATACTTTGTTACAGTTTCTGGTGAATCAAGTGGAATGCCCAAATTTAAAGCTTGTTTTCTAAACTCTTATGAGAATCTTTGCACATTTTGACCCTTTCTTTGTCTTAAGTATTTCCATTCCATTAAATCCTTTTGTCGATAACCCATATGATAGAATTAATCTTTTAATGCAAAAACAAAATTGGACCAAGAAGAAAGGAGATTACTCAAGGTTTTGCTACCTTTATTCATCTTACTCTCCCACCATATGAGTGCGATGCCACTTAATTGAAGAGATTCTGATTGGATCTTGGCCTCATCTTCATCAATCTATTGAATTTGGCAATCGAAATCGATCTGTCTGGACCAATTGCTTAACTTTTCTACATTACATTTGTTGGACACCTAATCCTCAATGGGTTAGTGTGGAAGCCGAATAGACAAAAAGAAGTCCAAGAGACCTTGGGATGTGAAACCCAACAGTCACAATATGTACTATAAATGCATATCATTTGTTAATAAAAATTGTACTCTCATGTTTTATCTTTCATATTCTATTGCTGCCCATGTGTTTTTAACATGGTATCAGAGCAGGCGAATTTTGGCCCTGCTCATATTTGAGTCACTATTTTCTTGTGGCCTTTTGTTGTGTTTCTTTCACCAAACCTATGCATTGACCATTAATGTTATGTGGGTCATGAACTCTTGGTGCAGTGATATTGCTAGTTGATTAATTCATGCGCTGGTGTTGAAGCTTTACTCGGAATAGAGCATTGAAATAGTGGTACACATTTTGAAGCTTATATGTCTGCTCCTAATCAAAACTCTATATACGTGTTGGTCTAAATATTTATATATGATTGAATTCGTTGTATATATTTGTGTTGGCATATGTATAATTTTTGGTGCGTTGAATGAATACCACAATGTGGTGTATGGAAAGCATTGAAATAGTGTGAGGCAGATGCGTTGGTCTTATTGAGCCAGATGCGTTGGTCCATATTTAAATATGCAGCGTATGCCCTAGACTGTGGAATGTAGTTATAAATATGACCTCTTCTATGTGTTGAAGACCATGCAAAAACGTTGAGAGTTAAAAGTCCTAGCGCCTTGGCTCATTTCTGTTCAAGCTACCTACTCTCACCATTAATGTTATGTACGTTGTGAATTCTGGGTGCAATCATATTGCTCGTTGATTCATGTGTTGGCATTGAGCTTGAAGTCTAAGCAAAATTCATGGGAATACAAAACGTTTGAAGGCATATATATCCACGTGTTGAAATGGAAAATCGATTTTCCTTGCGTTGTGTCTCTATATGCCAGTTAAAGAAATTCTAAACGTTTTGAATGTCCCTGTGCCTGGTGATCTCCATGTGTTCGATTGTTGCAGTTGTATTCTGCGTTGAAGAAAGACCAATTTTAGCCATTATCCTGCCATCCTGACATTCCTGACCTCTGAAATCCGCAGGTCTCTATTTTTGGTTGTCGTTTCTATATCCTTCAAATCCACAGGTCACCATTTTTGGTCTCTGATTCACTAAACTACCATACCAGAGTCAGTTGGTCGCT
Source organism: Pinus tabuliformis (assembly GCA_031772625.1). Taxonomy (NCBI): domain Eukaryota; kingdom Viridiplantae; phylum Streptophyta; class Pinopsida; order Pinales; family Pinaceae; genus Pinus; species Pinus tabuliformis. Next base: position 1,399,255,503 of record CM062819.1, read on the forward strand.
CTGCGTTAACCATCTCTGCTCCAATCAATACGCTCTGCGTTAACTCCATATATGTTGCTCCTGCTCCACATCTTGAATTCTGCTCTGCTCTACATCTTGAATTTCGCTCCCATACAATCGGTCCTCCAGTAGCGAAATTGCATATAGACCTGCACGAGACCATTTCAAAATTTTCCCAACCAAGTGGTGTCTCCAAAATTTAGTGTCTCCAAGAAACCTATCAGGCATTGTGGTGTTTTCAGGTTCTTGGCATCGAAGCGAAGAATTCTGACCAGACATGCCAACTGGCATTTGAAGCACTGAAATATTCTTCTGCACAAATTAAAGACATTTATTATGCACTCAAAATCAGTGAGATATTGAAGTGTCCATTTAGTGATGCTGATGTAATCAAGGGCATTGCATCAAAGCTGTTATCACACATAAAGGGTGCTAAATCTTTTCTCGACTACTATTACCCTCTCAGTTGTTTGGTCTCTATCAAGAATCAAGATTTGGCATCTGAAAAGTGGCATTATTCTGGAGGATGCCAGCGGTATTTTTCAATCGATCAAGAGTTTAAGTCAAAATGATGGAACATGGCGAATACATCAAGTGAGGGTGAATCTAGTCCCCATGTTGTTGGGCTTGCCTTAGAAACACTTGCTGGGGTTGTAGCATTGGCAGATTCTAACATTGAACAAGCTAAGATTGGATTGGTCCTCTTTGGGAATAAATAACTCAACAAACTTGCCAATTATCCGAGGGAAACATTCACGCTGTTGTTGACAGTGTAATATCGCTGAGCAGAGGGACAATGTAAGTCGGTCTGAGAGAGAGTCTCAGATATGCCGTGGTTGAGCTATTGTTGAGAGAGCGAAAAATGATCGTATGAGTGGGCGTGAATTGTTCCTTTCATATTCAAGCTTGTTTGTTGATGATGCCGAGGCTTACGAAAAGTACAATAGGGAAGACGAAGAAGATTGGGCCAAGGAGGTGAAGAAGAACCCAAGTCATTCAAAGGCAGAAACCTCAACTTCTGGGGTTACAACTGAAGAAGAGGAGCAAATACTAGCTGAAGATGATGATGAATTGGACCTTGATGAATTGGACGAGCTAGAAGCTAGCATAGCAAAGACTACAATGGCGGAAGTCACCGTGTAAAGCTTAAACTCGAGCACTTTCAACGTAATAGGTATTGCAGCACCTTTTGGAGGTAAAACAAGCTCTCCTGCTCTATGAGCATAGATTACAGTATCTCCATTCCAACCATCACTAGCAATTTGTGGAAGGAAGTCAACATCTTGAGCACGCACACTACCACTTAAGGTTATAGAATACGATTCTTAGTTTCTCACGTACTCGGGAGAAATTGCAACCAAGCCGCTCAATACAAGGCTCTCCACTCGCGTTGGTGCCATAATGATTAGAAACTAGAATTCAGAACATTACACGCCTCAAGTCCAAGAGACCATCATTTATTAACAGTGAAGTCCCAGAGAATCTATATTAATAGTGAAGTTCGAATCTGCCATGGTGCATTGAATGTTTATGTGGAAGTATTGATTCAGTCTCTCTCTTTGAAGCTTAAATTCCAGTTTAAGCTACATACAAAGACCACATATTCGTTGTGCATCAGTAGTCTGTACAGTTTAGTGTTTGTTTGTTCAAAATTTTGAGTCAGGAGGTCTTGAAACACACGGCTGTAAGGTTTTTGGAAGTTTGCATATATTCATCAAAGATTCGAGACAAAGGATTTGATTTGAGGAGCTGAAATTTAGCGTGGAGGTTTTGATTCCATTGCTAATTTTTGTGCAATCTTTAAAGATGGTGGTAAAAGATACGTGAATCGTGAAGAAGTGTTGAAGAAAATTGCAGACAAGTTGTATAACGGTTTGGTCTCTTTATAGAGACATCGCCTCATCGCTGCAGATTTTTACTTATATCCAAGCCACTTTATTAATTTCCATTTTTTCTCTAGCTTACAAAAAAAAGGCAGAGCTGCTTCAGTATTCTTTTTTTCGTAAGTCAAAATGGCTTTAATTTATGATGTATTAGATTTATTAAATACTTTGATACAGTCCAATGACGATGGGATGGTAAACATCAACAAAGACACTCTCTGTGACATTCAGACCTGCCTGCATAATGCACAGGAAAAGATTGATTTTTTGCAGCTTGAATCACAGCTACAGCAAGAAGAGCTACATCAAAATAGACATCATTCTAAACCTATTTTTATTCAGAACATTGAGACAACCACCCATCAACAGCAAGTCAATAATGTTACAGTTCATTCAGATTTAGTATCCCATAAAGCAGCAAGGTTACATGCAGATGCAGAAGTTCAGCTTGCACTTCCCAAGCCCATCATCAGACCTTGGGAACATCTTGTCCACAACAAGCACAGAACTGGTCCTGGATATGAGAAATACTTGTCCTTTCATATTCCAGACTACTCAAAACCCATTCAGTTTTAGAGTGCTGGATTCATTCATGACAGTTCACCTCCAGTTGTTCCAGACTCTGCCCCTCTTCCATAGCAACAACAACAGATTGTGAAATGCCAACACTGTGACCAAGTTGGCCATTTGAAAGATCACTGTTTTGATCTTCATCCATGTAAGCACTGTCATAAAACCAATCATTCTTCACACAGATGCTTCAGAAATAAACGTCCTGCAAGAACAAAGATTCATCTTGGATGGATCGCTTCTTGGCAATGGGCATCAACAGCCAAGAAGATATTCCAAACACATGTCAGAACTTGTTCCAGAGTATTGAACAAGCTTGCAGTTGAGTTTTCTCCATCATCTCACCTTGTATCTAACAAGGGGGGGGAATGATGGTCATCTAAAAGCTTCAAAGTCACATCAAGCGAGCCGGAGCCACAACCTGCCACACCAGTTTCAGAGTTGTAGCTAGAAACAAAGATGCCCCTAAACATGCCTTCAATTGGTAATCTGGGACACTTCCTCTAGCAAAAGACTTCAGCTTCTTGCCAGTTTTGGAAGAATTCCAAGAACAAAATTGAGGAACACTTCCTCTAGCAGAAGACTTCAGCTTCTTGCCAATTTTGGAAGAGTTCCAGGAATTGCATTAAGCATTCCAGAGTTGTTGGTCATCCTTAAACCATCACAGGTTGAGACTTCCCTTTTCAGGTTGAAGTTCTCCCTTTTATGCGAGGTGAGACCTCCCTTTCATGGTTGAAGGTTTCCCTCTTCAAAACAATAGGAGCACTTCCTCTAGCAGAAGACTTCAACTTCTTGCCAGTTTTGGAAGAGTTCCGAGAACTGCACTAAGCATTCTAGTGTTGGTGGTCATCCTTAAACCACTGCCCTTTATACCAACATTTCAGAGAGCACATTCATCCTAGCACTGCCATGCATTTTTGCACATTTCGTATTACAGCTCTCTTCTTGGACTCATACATAACCCTTCAAATTTAGGGGGGGAATGTTGGACACCTAATCCTCAATGGGTTAGTGTGGAAGCGAAATAGACAAAAAGAAGTCCAAGAGACCTTGGGATGTGAAACCCAACAGTCACAATATGTACTATAAATGTATCATTTGTTAATAAAAATTGTACTCTCATGTTTTATCTTTCATATTCTATTGTTGCCCATGTGTGTTTAACAACATTCTCCATTATATGTGGGAAAATCAAACTTTACATCTAGCTTAACAAATGGATTTTTAGATGCATTCCTATGATTCCTATTAGAATTATGAGAAGAAGAAGAAGAATTGTCACTGGAATATGGAGAGGGAGGTTCATGAGGGTCTCCTCCTTCTCCTCGATTTACCGAGTCATGATCATTTGGCTCTTTCTTCTCAGGCTTTACCATTGTCTTCTCATATTCTACAAATCGTTTGTCCACTTTCTCTGCCATGGTGAAGAAGATATTGCGATAATTTTTCTCTTCCTCCAATCAAGCTTCCTCATATACCATGTTTCGTCTTCGTGTTGCATGCCATACCTTGGGATCAAAGGATTTGAGTTTTCCTTCACCTCTTTGGAGCTTGCTCCTAGTTACCATTCATTCATGCAAATCGCATCAAGAAGACCTACTCTAATACCAAACTTTATCTAGATATTTTACTTCAAGGATGCATATAGAATTTCATTTAAAAGAGCATGTAACCAAGTGAAGCATACACATAAAATAAGTAGAAATCAAAAGAAACCATGAGAACAAAGGCACACAAACAAGTTGATAACAAAGTTCACCTAGTGTGGGCTACGCCTTCGGTCCCTTGCTCAATGTGGGGAGGCCTCTTTCATTAATTGGAAACAAAATAAAATTACATGCAATTACAAAATGACACCTTATACCTCCACTTCCAAGGATAGCCTAAAAATGTATATCTTTGCTAAAGAAATAGACTTCACCATTGAATTCCTAGCGAAAAATTACGAAAATTTACTTGTTGATGGTGTTGGACCAGCCAACATTTAGGGATATCCCCGATATAAAGTCCCAACTATACCTCACATTGTTTGGAGTAGGAGTCCCAACAATGGGTGGTAATGTTATGCCTTGATTATGGAAATGCACAGAGTAAAGTATGATAACTTTGGGTAAGAGCAAGTGTTTGACCCTGCGGAGAGTCGAGTGTGATGCATGAAGGTTCCAACATGCGAAGGGAAAAGGAAGTGCGCCCCTTGGAAGCCTGTAATAGTACACAACTTGAAAGGAACACACTAGCGAAATGACATCACATGCTAAGATACGGAATAGTCCACAAGTTAAAGTGATGAGTTAATCGAACAACATGCATTCAACAAGATTTGTACAAATGCAAACAAAATAGTTCATAAGCATATGCATTAGTTAAATAAAATACCTCACCAATACAACAAGAATAGTCCTACTATATTAACAGCATATACATGAAAGCATGTTGCCTCTGATTTTATTATTATAAGTGAAAGTCCCATCCATACATACACCATTAACGACCACTAGCCCCAATAGTGGAAAATTACATTTAAGAACACTTGCTCCTCCAAATAATTATACTCGCTCTAAGTTGCATAGAAGCCAAGGCTCTTCATAATACTCCCAAGCTCTTTCTAAGCCTAAGCCTAGCCAAAATCTTGGCTCCCAAAATACCTTTACATGAATTATTAGGTTATATTTATAACAAGAGGGGGTGAATCTTCAACTCCCCTTTGAGACCTTTGGACTACCCTCATGACTCTTCAACTTATTCACAAAATAACACATTATATTAAATGATGACCTTTCATATTCCAATATTGGCACTTGGAATTTCACTTATAACATAATTACAAATAATAATAGATTTACATTCATACCCATATAGGAAAAAATAGGGTAGAGGCAACTTGATAGCCTAACAAGACAAAACATTACGATGCTTGAGTTTGGGGACACTCTGGCTCGGAAACTTCCACTTGAAACTTCTCGATCATGTATCGATGCCAAGCTTGGTATTGTGCGATGACGTCCCCAAACTGCATGATGGTGTCAGGTTGGAACCAGACTCTAGCCTCCATAACATCAGGGTACGACGATGTGGAACTAGTCTTAACTTCTTTCTTGAATAGGAGCAACATGATTCTGACTCAGACGGGACCACCAATGTAGTTTTTCATGTTCTGTATGTTCATCTCTAAATCCTCCTTAGTGGCAACCTGTCTTAGCTGGTCCAAGTACTCTTCAATCTCCTGCCTGACTTGGTGTTTGCGTTTAGCTTCGGTGAGTGAGTTGACTGATGGGATCTTGTGGGTTCTCACCATGAAATCCAAACTATTGTACAACCATACATATGAGGCCTGAATGTTTCCAATGAATGAGGTGAGCTGCTTGTTGTTCTGCATCAACATTCAAACTCTTGCCTTCCCCAGCTCTGCCTGTAGATTCATCTTCTTTACCAAAGTAAGTGGTGCCCCTTTGTATCACATTGTCCATTCTTGCACAGCAGTGATGACAATTTTCACATTCCTTCGAGTCTTGAAAAATTCCTTGCTCTATTGTTGCAAGATATGCAAGCATACAAATGCCTTATGTATGGTCATGATCTCCTCATAGAGGTTTTGCATGGTCTCTTCAAGTGTTGATACCTCACCAAGTATGGTTGCTCTCATTTTCCCTAAGTAGACCTATGTGGGAGCTACATTTTGTGCTGCTCCATGGAGCTGATCTATCTATTTCCGAATAGCCTGTAAGTCCTATGCCAACTACTTATTCTCAGTCGTCACACTTGCGAAGGCCAAGTTGGATCTGGCAATGGAATTTGGATTCCTACTGGTGTCCAACATTATCACCCTTTCTCTAATGAATGCAGGTGATGCATGACCATCTAAAAAATGATCTCTTCACACTTGTACAATCCTCTTCTGAAGTTCATTATATGACAGATTGTACACATCCATTACTGGATCATCATCAAGAGGAACTATGTCCCCTTCCTCGCTCGGGGCTAACTCTACGGCTAGAGGTGGTGGAGACTGAATGGTGACCTGTGGTGCACTAGGCATTAGGTCAACATCTTCATCCTATGGTTTTGGTTCCAACTCCATGTATGCAAATTCAATCAAGTCTTCAATCTGCTAAGCAAGCTCCCAATCGTACATCTGTTTTCTCTCCCCCTCTGCTGCTGGTTGATTTTTTCCTTTCTCTTCAACTTGAATCAATGTTGTTTCTCCTAACATTTCGCCTTTCCTTTCTTCTTCTTCCTTCTTCTACTTCTCCTCCTGTTCTTTGTTCCTCTGCTCCCTTTTTCTTCTACTGCCAAAGTTACCTGCATGAAGATTGGATCTGCTTTCATCTTACATCTTTGTTCCCCCTCTGTACAGCCTACAACCTTTCTCTTTCCTTTATCTTGTATCAGGTTTCTGCCTTTTGTTTTTGTTGGAATTGCTACCATGTTAGTGTTGACTCCTTTTCTATAACAATTGAGTGTCTGCATATATTGGAAAGTTAACTAGCGCTTCCTCAACTACTTCCCCAATACTTATTTCAGTGGTATCTCTTGAAGTAGCTCTCTTTGGTGCCATGGTAATGGTGACTGTTGGAGATAAGTGATTCACATGTGTGGTACCTGTGGGACAAAAAGGACACTCATGGAAAGCAAACATTAGCTTCAACAAATCTACCTTCAAAGCATGGTCAAGCAGTGAACTAAGCATCAGATGGGAAAGATTGCGCAATTTTCATTAGTAAGAGGGATGACTTCCTGTGGGAACTACACATTGTACAGTCCCACTAGCCAAGGATGAAGCTTTAGGCTTGGGACTTTGAAATGCGCAGTCCAAACCTGGGCAGAGACTATGAGAGATTGTGCATTGTACAGTCTCTGTAGCCAAGGTGATAGGCTGACCCTTGGGACTATGCAATGCATAGTTGGGGCCAGCCTGTACTACTCACTGCGCATTTCTAGAGGCCAACCTTGTGGCTTGATCCTTGGGATTGTGTAGTTCCCAGCTAGGAAAGGAAAAATCCAGCCAAGGGAAGTGCAGATATGCCCAAGGGAAGCGTGAAAAATGAGCATATCTAAGTGATGGTGTTAGCTTGAGTGAATATATTATTAAGTGTGAATGAATCGTGATAGATCAAGTGCAGAAACTGAATAAGCGGGAAGAGAATCAAATCAGTGAGGGGAATTGCAGCAATGACGACCATTGGTGCAAAAACAAAGAAAATGATGCAACACTTGTGAAAGGAAAATGATAAATTGAAACAATTATTCTACAAGTTAAAACAAGTTGAAATGTCAGCAATCATGAAGAGAAATAAGAAAAACAACACTCACACAAACAAAACGACAAAAAGTGAAAGAAAAGGTGGCAAAAGGTGATAACAATAAAACTCACCTAAAAAAGCGACAATGATCCCACTGAAAATTCCTTGATCTCTTCGTGAATTCTAGGGCTCTAAGATCGAATGCTCAAATGAGCTCTAGAGGCATTGATCAACTAGATTTGAGCAATGAGGTTTTATGACACATATGCCTGAGACCAAAGACAAAAGAGACACTTGGTGGAAACTTCTAAAAATAGCAATGTGCCACCTTTGGGAAACTAATAATAGATCCCTACTTCCTAGGGATGCATTTTTCCCTTTAGTTTTCTTTCTTTTCTTAGGGAAACTTACCGTGCACACTGCCAGACAATACTATGCAATTCTGGGGAACTGGGAAAATTTTTGGCTCAGTGTGCATTGTGAAGTTTCTAAGCTTTGTGAGGATTGTGCAGTTTCTGGGCTCATTGTTTGGTTGCCTTCCGTGACTGCATAGCTTCTAAGCTCAAGGATGACTACCAGTTTGATCTGCGCATTCCAATCATAAAGGTTGACTGCCTCCCATGATTGTGCAGTTTCTGAGCTCAAGGCTAACTGCTAGTCTGAACTACGCAATTCCAATCATCCAGGTTGACTGCCTTCAAGTATTATATAGTTTCTGGATGCAAGCCCAGAACTGTTGTGTGACCAAGTTGGGAGATCATCTTGTGACTTAGAAGAATCAACTAAGTGAGGAAACACAAGCAAAAGTGAAAAGATAAGTCTCATTCAAAGCATGAATACTTGGATCAGTGCAAGATGAGTTGTTGTAGATAAGAAGGGAGGCTCCAAAATCGAATCATAGGAAAAATTTTGAAGGGTGGTTTTAGCCACTAAAACATGACTATAAATTCAACCCTATTATGTGGTGGTGACCTCTATAGCTCTAGGGAATCTTTTATATTCCGTGCAAGATTCCCTTATAGGAATATTCCTAGAATATACTGGGAATATTCTCCACCTCGGTTTTCGCACATGTAGGGTTTCGTGTCAGGTTCTGCAATGTGGGTTTCATTCAGTTGTTGGCTCACCGCACCCCCTCATTTCATCGACGGCCATTGCATTAAATACCATCGGGTGGGCAGACCTATCAAAGGCCGCCACCCATGGTCCAGTGGTAAGGGCCCAGATTAGGTTATGAGCGACCCGTGTTAAAACACGTAGGGAGTCAATTGTTGTTGTTGTTTTGTTTGTAATGAGGTGTCATTGTGTCGTTGAAGGTCTCACTAGGAGTCATGCCAAGTGGGTTCAACTCTCGCCTACCTATTATAATATATAATATACATTCACTGTTTAACAGTTGTTACCACCAACAATCAGCTAGCGAGCCAATTTTTTTTAATTTTAATTCAAATTAGCCCTAACGGGCATTTTCCCACCATCCATTTCAGAGGTCATTATAAATTTCAAATAGGTGAAAATTTAGTCGCCATCGACAGTCAGAATAGTACAAAACATCACCTCCTTAACAAAAACGGACAATGTTGATTGGGCGCCATGTGGTGTGCTATCGTTGGTTCGTATCACTGATTGGGCTGTTGACCGGGATGCTGACATCATATTCCATGTGTCATTACCTAATTGGCTCTCCTTCATCTATATGGACACATCACCCTACTAATGTCATCGTTCGTACTTCTAACGTCAGCATGCCATGTGTCACTTATGGGTCCTGCCTGCAAAAAATTTAGTTTTTTCCAAAAAACATTAGTGGGCCATAACTTTCACATACAATGTATGTTTTAGTTTTTGTTTGTGTCGTTGGATTCAGAACGACGAGTTCTTCGATTTGAGATAGGTTTGTGTTTTGAGGACTTTGAAAATTTGGCCTTTTAGGATCCTCTTAGATCACTAACACTAGTTAAATTTTTTAACACTCCCTCTAAACTAGGGAGGTATTTATAATTACATATATGAAGAGGTACATGGAATATATCACAATTATATGCTCTATGAAGAGTCACAACACACATAGTGCTACAGATTATATACCTGACCGGGGTACTCTAATCAGGTGGTACTAAGGTGTACTCAAGCTTTAGCCACTCTAGGCACCATCAGGCTTTTAAGCTCTAACACTAACCCAGGGATCTAGGTGGCATCCAAGGTCAGAGCTCTAAGACCAATTCCACCCTCCCTACTTTGGGATCTAGACATCAACACATAGGCCAGCCAGATGTCCTCCCAAGCATCTCATTGCCACAAGATGCTTCATCTCTCCTTATCAACTAAACCAAATATATATTCACCAATCTAAGCATGCTTAAAATGTTAAACCTTTTATGGAGAGATCATGCACAATCACAACCCCAATCAGTAATAAACCTTCAAGTATATATACAAGTAAACAAAAACCTTCGGGGTCCCCAATCATTCTGGTGTTACTTATATCATCATCAGGTTATCCAAGTACAACTTGTTGAAAGCATTATTATTCTTTCATTTCTTCAATAGCACCAAATACAACCTTAGTACTTCTCAATTATTTTGTTTATCTGTGGTACGTTTGTTCATTCTTCAGTTTCATTATTTATTCAAGGTATTCACTATGGTTGTCATATTATGTCCTCCTTCTTAACTATTGAGATATACCCTTTCTTCTATCTAAGCTTCCTCTCAACTCAATAGCTTCCTTATTTTATAACATTGGAGAGACTTCAACCTTTCAAGGCTTCATGGCATCAAGGGTATCTTGATCATCATCATTCTAGTAGCTTCCTTCATCATGCTCATTATTATTATCATCTTCAATTATGAACATCTTCAACATCTTGAAGATTATGTACCTACAAAACTTTTAATAACAAGTACAACCTAATACAAATATAAAGAAGCATGAAACTATACCAAAATGATGTTATTATAATGGAAGCATCAAAACATTCAAACTTTAGACATCAAATACCTAAACCTAGATAGGTTCATAATTAGCAAGGGCCGCATATTTTATATACTAGAGTTCAACAACTTGCGAGGGTTTTGTCACAAACCCTAGACTCCATATTTGAGACATAAAGCCTTAGATATCAACAACTTAATCAATCCAATCATATACATCTAAGGTTTCAACAATATACTTTTGTAATTACATGTCAAACTCTACTAGGGTTTGTTGCAAACCCTAGATTTCATCCTTAAAACTAAATCATATCAATAATAAAAAATAATATATTTATGGGGTTTCAATATCATGCCCTAGAATATCAATCTCTATTAGGGTTTTGTTACAAACCCTAGATTTCAAAAACTAAAGCATGAATATCAATAATTAAGTTAGTATATCATCATTTCATCTCTAGGGTTTCATTGCTATTTCCTTATATCAATTTCTTTCTATGATGTTAATTTCTTTCAATTAACGAATTCCAAGACCTATGACCCTTAACCAAGACCTTCCAAGACCAAGTCAAACCTTTCTTCCTTAACGAGCTTTCCTGCCAGCAACTTCTGCAATTTCGACCTCCCAAAAGATTCTTCTGCAGCCTTGAACTACCTTGAAAATTCTTCTGGAACTTCGACCTTCCCATCAAATTCTTCTGCAAATTCAACCTACCCAAAAAAATCTTATGGAACTTCGACCCAAAAAATTCTTCTTATCACTTATACTTTCCCAACAACATTTCAATTTCCTAGCAATACTTTGAATTTCCCAGTAGCACTTCGACTTCCCTAGAAACACTTTGATTTTCCCAACAACACTTTGACTTGCCCAGCAATAGTAGAAACCATAACACAAGAGAGAAAGAGAGGCCCAAAAATTAAATCTTTCTTTTCTTCTCCTTTTTCATCCTTTTCCATATTCTATCTTGAGGAGATTGAACTTGCTTGAGTGAGTACTCTAATGAGGTCGAGTTCATTCTTATTTATAGGCTTTTGAGGAGTACGAATTGCTTCCTTTAGGCTAAATTGTTCCTTCATGTAGGCTGACTTGATCTTTGCACCATGATGAGGTCTTGGAGGGTCTTTCGACTTTCTTTTGACTCAAATAAATTTTCTTTACAGTATGTAACATGCCCAAAAGGGTATTTCATACATGATAGTAACTCAATTGACTTGTAGACTCAATGACAAGACCTAGAAGCACTCAATGGGTGCTTGACCTAAACATAAATTTCCCTCGAGCATGAAACCCATTCCTCAATAATAACAATAATAAATTTATTTTTCTATTTTCATTAAATACATAAAAGCATGATTACATATGTCATTATGAAGACCGAACCTAGTTACATATTTTAACACTCCCTCTTAACTAGGGAGGTATTCATAATTCATACAAGGTACTTGGACATTCTCAATCTAAATAATTCTCATAAGAAGAGTCAGGCTAGTAACCCATCTATTTAGCATCATATCATCCAGAATTGTCACATAACAAGGCCTTGACTAACAGCTCTATCTCCCCACAAGATCAGAGCACAATGCTAGTGAGACCAATGACTTATGAACACCATCATCATTGCGTCTCAAGGTACATACCCCACTTGGGTGTTCACAAAGTATGTCCTTCTAGGAATATTCTTATCTTGGATTCCCAATCCTCAAGAATATTAGTCCTCATCGACTATTCTTATGTTGGATTCCCTACCTCATCTTTAGAGAGTATTGTATGCCAGATACTTACCCAATCCTCCATTCTTTCCTCCCAAAGTGAAGACAAGAATTATGTGTCTATATCTCCCTCTCAACTAGGGAGGATATACCCATTCCTATAAATAGAATGTATCCAAGATCCCTCTTATTCAGGGACTTGTCCAAGATCCCTCTCAACTAGGGACTTGTTTCCCATAACTTTGTTGCTCTAAGTGGATATCATGGGACTGTCGGTTGCTTATGGAGATCCTTCTTTAAATTTCATGAAGTTCACCTTCAACATTATGGAGCCTTCATCTCTTTGTAGGGGATCGTCCATCCATCACTTTCCTTCACAAACCATGTCAATCATGTCATCCTTATATTCATTAGAAAGTGATATTCTAGTCCACATCTGGCTTTTCTTCATACTGCTACCTCTTCAAGGTCATGTTTCCTTTCACATATTTCATCCAACCACATGAGTGTCAGTTGTAGGTGACATCTACAACCCTGTTTTTTCAGTATCCCTGTATCAAGTTACCCATCCAAATGTTGTTCAATAATAAAAAATGAACATCAAATCAAAGTTACTATTTGTGATGGTTTTTCATCATGACATCTTGCTTTCCTGCAACATCCTTCATATTCATAAGCACATCTCCAAGACTTCATATGTCAAGGGTCTCCTTACAAACCTTATCACAGTCTTATTCTCTATGGAGATGTCATGATCAATTCTTCAAGTCGTCAGATGTTGACTTCTTCTTAACGTAGTTGCATTTTTCACGATCTCTTATTTCTTTCTTCACATATTTCTTCCTCGTGAACTTCTTGACAAAGTTCCTTTATCATGATTGTTAACCACCTCATATTCCATATGAGGAAATATTGTGTTAATTTGATTTTGTCAATATGTGAACCTTGATTTCATGCATTTTTCAAAGGAAGAGATCCTTTATCATGACCACAAGGTGGAGCATTTACCCATGTTGTCAGAAATTATATAATGGCTTGACTTAATATATCAAATATATACATGTCTCTTTTCTCCTTTTCGTCATCTAGGCTTCCTTCAACAACTTCATTTCCTTGATTGAAAGTACTTCAATCAACTTGACCTATTGCACTCATTTTTCACCATAACATCATCCTTCTAAACAATGTATCCCACACAAGGTGGAATGATCAGTGAGACACTTGCTTCTTCCAAGTAGAGGTGAACCTTCTAATGAAGATTCCAACAGAGGATCTAGACTATCCTCATCCGGCAGAAGATTATTTCTCATGATGATGATGTATGATGAATTCCTTCTATCATGCTAGATGACTTTCTTTCAACCATATGCACTACACATGCTTTCAATGAGGTTACCACGAGCTACTTCCTTTATGTGATGATTGCTACATCCATGTAGACTTCTGCTTCAGCTCTCCTTTTCAAGCTACTATAATGAGCTCTTGCTTCAATCGCATGCTTCTACCATGATGCCATCTCCTAATATGATGCATCTTATCATACTTACAATTCTTCCTACCATGATAGCTATTATTTACAAAACTAAAAAGAACTTAGTGGAGGAGATTATCTCAGTCATAGTAGAGATCTCTCACTTCCTCCTTCTTTGATTTCTTCTTCTCAGGTTCTTCCACTTCTTCGGTGATATGGGATTCTTCCCTTCCTCTTTTGTTGTTGTCCTTCTTGAGTTTAGGACAATCTCTCTTGTAGTGCCCATATTCATGATAGCCATAACTGTGAATTTTCGACATATTATTCTTGTTCTTTTTCTGAGGACCAAAAATTCTAAACTTTCCTTCCTTCCTATCCATGAAAACAAATTCTTGGACTTTCTCGTTTGATCCTACATCGCTTTTTTCCTTCAACCTCATTTCTTCAATTTTACACAATGACCAAAGTTCATTAAATGGGGTGGCTTCCTTCTTTCCAAAGATGCTAGATGTCAATTTTCCCCATTCCTCTGAAATAACATTGAGCATTATGGTTGTCATTTCTTTGTTATACATTATTTCTCCCAAATCTTGTATTTGGTCTCTTATTTATGGTGCCCTCATAGAATATGAGGTTATTCTAGCTTCCTTTGAGATCTTAATTTTGTACATCTTGTTCCTTAAATATATCACTTCTCCTGCAGTACTTATGGAGAACAATTGTACTAACTTGTCATATATTTCTTTTGATGTCTCCAAATTTGATACATAAGGTATTAAGGTACCCTTGATGGATCCTATGAAAATCCTTTGAACCCTTATTTCTCCTTTCATATACTTTGCAAGAGCTTGAGCTTCTTCCTTTGGAGGTTTAGTGCCTCTACCCTTAACATGTTCAATGACTTCATTTTTATATGAGGATCAAATATGTTCTCTTCTTCCATGCAACAAAATTTAATGGCCCAGCCAATTTGTTGCTTTCCTTGAAAAATGAATTCATTTTGATAGCAGATTCAATCATAAATATAGAGGTACTTACTTGTCAAGTGAAGACGCTCTCTGATGACAATATATTCAAATCGATGCTTCTTGATTTTGATAATGACATTGATAATAGAAGATGTCTTCCTTCAAAGGCAATCCTTCAAAGAGAGGGAGATCACTTTGATTCCTTGATGATGATGACAACACCTCTTCTTGCTTTCTCGTATGATAGTGTATAGTGTAGTGGCCTTCCAAAGATTCTTCAAATGTAGGGTCTTTCTTTGATTAAGTGGATGAATGGTCCTTGAGGTCTACTTTCCTTTAAAGATTATATACTTCCCAAGAATGTTCTAATTGTAGAAAACTTCTTTGGATGATCTAGTTTTTTGAGGTCTCCTTGTTGTTGCTTCTACATGATGTGATCCTTGAGTAGCCTTTCTTAATGCTCCTTATTTTGTTCGATCCTTATGAATCCCTTCTTGATGATTCGATGGTCCTTTATGTTTCCTAAGTGATATTTTTGTGCTTCGACCCTTGAGTATCCTTCTTTAAGCTGCCTTTCCTTGATGTAGTCACATTAGCTCTAATACCATGTTGAGAAATCTAGGGGCAACTAGATTGGGTGATTTATTTTCTAGATAACTGTGTGTGATGTATTTTTACTTAACTTGATTATCTTCATCTTTTACTTGATTATTATTAATATTCTCTCCATCATACATCTATAAACCATAAAGAACAATAATACAAAGGACATAAGATATAGGTGATCATCTAGGTCCAAAACCTCTCCAACTAAGAGGAAAACCCACAAGAATTATTCTCTTCTTACAGAATCTTCAATTGACGAATTCTAAGACCTATGACCCTTGACCAAGGCCCTCTAAGACCAAGTCAAACATTTCTTCCTTAACGAGATTTCCTTCCAACAACTTCTGTAATTGTGACCTCTCAACAGATTCTTCTGCAACTTTGACCTGCCCACCAAATTCTTCTACAACTTCGACTTGCCCAACAAATTATTCTGTAGCTTCGACCTACCCAGCAGATTCTTCTACAACTTCGACTTGCACATCAAATTCTTTTGCAACTTCGACCTTCCCAACAAATTCTTCTATAACTTTGACCTGCCCAGCAAATTCTTTTGCAACTTCGACCCAAGATATTCTTCTTAGAAATTTGACTTGCCCAACAACACTTCGACTTCCCAGCAATACTTCAACTTTCCCATGAGCACTTTGACTTCTCCAGAAACACTTTGATTTTCCCAGTAGCACTTTGACTTTCCCAACAATAGTAGAAACCCTAACACAAGAGAGAGAGAGAGGGGCCCAAATTTTCGATCTTGCTTTCCTTCTCTTTCATCCTTTTCCAGCTTCTATCTTGAGGAGATCGAAATTGCTTGAGTGAGTGTCCTAATGAGGTCAAATTCCTTCTTATTTATAGTATTTTGAGGGGTATTAATTGCTTCCTTTATGCTGACTTGTTCCTTCATGTAGGTTGACTTGATCTTTGCACCATCATGAGGCCTTGGAGGGTCTTTCAAGTTTCTTTTGATTCAAACTAATTTTCTTTACAATATGTAAAATGCCCAAAATGGTCTTTCTTACATGACAATGACTCAATTGACTTGTAGACTCAATGATAAGCCCTAGAAGAAGTCAATGGGTGTTTGACCTAAAAATAAATTTCCCTTGAGCATGAAACCCATGCTTCAAGAATAACAATAATAAATTTATTTTTCTCATTAAATACATAAAATCATGATTACATATGTCATTATGAATATCGAACCTAGTTACATATTTCAACATACCTTTGTGTATTCTGCAAGCTTTCTTACCAAAGAAAATATAAAGAAAGATGTTATGAGTATACAATACAAATAAACCTCGATGTAAGGAGGAAACCAAAAACATGAAATATGAAACAAAGAAAAATATACTTATCTTTCAGTAAAATGGTGAAGACTGTTGGAAATAATACTGAGCGGGGGGGTGAATCAGTATTATCACATCAATAAAACTTTTTCATTTCCATATTCAAATTCATATATGCTACTTCCACAACTTCTTATGATTCAGTTAGTTGATCCTTAATGAGTGCATTAGAACATTATCAACCATATTAACAGTAAACAAGTGCAGTAAAATAGAACAATTCATCACACATGAACACCATGATATAAGGTGGAAACCCAATGTGGGAGAAAACCACCTGCTGCAAGTCATCTCAATCTTCTTCTTAATAAGAAAATCCTTTTACAATATTTCTGTACTGGTGCAGTCTTATACCAGTACACAGGCTTCTACCTGCAGAGAGCTACAACCCCCATAGTTCTTGTACTAGCCAATCCATTTACTAGTACGCAGGCTGCTACCTGCTACAATGCTCCAAAGTTTTCAACTGCTACTGGAAGGGAGCTACCACCCCCGTAGCTCTTGTACTAGCTAAGATACTAGTACGTAGGCGCCGGCCTACAATCTTCTCTCCTCCGGGTACCACATTTCATACATTTTCAGACTAGATACTCCTGAAGCACAACACATAATCTGAAAGGCCACGTTTCATCCAATTTTCATACTGGACCCATTAATATCATTGAAGCACATAATCAATCAATCTTCTGAATCACCCAAACACCAGATCAATACATATACAAGGATAATATATGTGTTAGCACCCAGATCTAGTCCATCAGATCACATAAATATGAGTCATTATGATCTTGATCCAATATTAGTTCTCATCCATCAATACTGAAGCTAAACACAATCAACCAAACAGGATATGCAGAATACTGACACCTTTAAACTGTCATCAGAACCCATCAACAACCAGAACCACCTGTGACTTCAAATATCATAGCTCAAATTGTATACGCTACTACAATGAACCAAACCTGCATACATATGCGCTTACACCAAAGCCAACCCGCGTACAAATCTATAAATATTCAAACATGACTTGCAGCGATTTCAAACTTAAGTTATACCCAGTTCAGATCATTACAAGCGTCAGTATACAGATCTAGAATAAGCATAATCAAATATATAGAGATAGTTCATTTCAAACCATTTGATCCCGATCTATCCTTAGATCTTGTTCTCCATCAACCGGTGAGATCCCTCTTTAGCTCAGATCCAGATCTGCACCATAACCCAATCACAGTATTCCAGATCTAACACTTTATCAGATATTCAATAATTCAGATGATGCTTTGCCAAATGATCTCCTTCCTCTTTTATAGTCTTAGGCCTTTCACAATACCACGGTCCAAAACCATAATAACACAATACCACGGACCCAATACTTGGGATCAACACTTTTGGATGCAATACCACGGACCAAAACCATAGGATCAAAAACTGTCGAACTAATACCATGAACCAACCATGAAAGTGCGTGAGATCAACACTTTTTGATGCAATACCACGGACCAAAACCATAGGATCAAAAACTGTCGGACTAATACCATGAACCAATCATGAAAGTGCATGAACTTTTCTCTTGCATGAAGGGAACTTTTCTCTGCATGAAAGTGCGTGAACTTTACTCTACATGAAATAAACTTTTCTCTGCATAAAAGTGCATGAACATTTCTCTACATGAAATAAACTCTTCTCTGCATAAAAGTGCGTGAAATTTTCTCTACATGAAATAAACTTTTCTCTGCATAAAAGTGCGTGAACTTTTCTCTACATGGAATAAACTTTTCTCTGCATAAAAGTGTGTGAACTTTTCTCTACATGGAATAAACTTTTCTCTGCATAAAAGTGTGGTGAACTTTTCTCTACATGGAATAAACTTTTCTCTACATAAAAGTGCGTGAACTTTTCTCTACATGAAGTAAACTTTGTTGCACTATAATTTATCAAATAAATTTGCTGCACTATAATTTATCATTTGTGTGATTTGCCATCAAGGATAACACTTGTCTCATAATGCCAACAATCTCCCCCTTTGGACTTGTCATACTGAGAATTGTCATCTGATATCTCTTCCGTAGATTCATCTAGATATATATAAGTGAGTTGATCTTCTATGAGTTGTTTGCCATCAAGTACAACACATGCGTCATAATGCCAACAATCTCCCCCTTTGGACTTGATGGCAACAATACCAAATCACTCTCCCCCTTTGACATCAAGGGCAAAGGGCGAACCAAGATATTCTCTTTCCTAGAAAGGCATTCCGCTGTTCATACTCCCCCTGAGAACCTGCTGAAATCTCTGAATGAGCTCCCCCTTTGAATATGCCAAGGTGTACCAATCTGTCCATGCTACATGCTGAAAGCTCTGCTCTTACTGAATTGTACTGTTCATGCTCCCCCTGTCTGTAAGCAAGGTCTACAAAAAGGTGTTCTTCAAGAAGAACCAAGACTTATACATCACAAAAGACCTTCCTATCACCAAAAGACTCAATACATACATCCATCACCCAACCAAGTGGGGATCAACCACCCAACTAAGTGGGGATACATCAGAAATTTACATATGACAACCAAATACATTACATCTTCATCCCAGGCATAGTGGGGAAACCAAAATAGGCCGTTACATGACCTTGACACCATAAAAGAGATACATGACATAGAGACGAAATATCTAGATCAAGACTTATGAAAGTCACCAATAATTGATAGCAGCAGCATCTGTCAATCACCATTCAGATCAGCAACCATGATTTCCTTCTGTTCTCCCTCTGCAAATGTTCCACCTGAAACCAGCAACAGTTGTGAACTAGAACCAAAAGCTTCTATGATAATGCCAACAATGCATCATTAGAAGTTTATCTGCTCCCCCTGAACCTGTGCCAGATGGTCTCTATCAGACCCAAATCAGACTGTTCTCTCCCTGATTCTGGCCCACTAATTTACTCCATATTAACATATACGCGATTTTATCCACATAAACAAGTGTGTATACGTGGATACTCCTTATGAAACTCGCGTACAACCAATTCTAGATCAGCAACCTGTAAATGTCCTATGACAGGGTATGTCTACAGATAGATATCAACTCATCATCATAAAATCATTCACATTATATCATATGTGTAAAACACCATAGCCATCCAGATCTGCATGGACCAAGTATCATCAATTGGGAATATCAATCAACATATGTACGAAACAACCTATCATCATATAGGTAAGAACTCATCATCATCATGTCTCCAACAATGCAACTTTGAATAATCATCCATTTATCCAGCCAACAATCCTCATCCATATATGTGCCAAGAACAATAGGAATCTTGCATCATAACTATAATATATGATCTTTATGCATATGACGACAACAGCATATGAGTGACTCATCATCAAGTAAAGAAGATGTGAATTCAAGCTATGTACTTCTCCTTATCCTTATGAAGATCACGATGTAAGCACCATTAGAGAATCAACCACAAATCTTATCTAAATATCAACTATGTAACCCCAAGAATCATCTGAACAACTCATAACCATATCTTAGCAAGATGAATCATTTATCCATATAAGCATCATCACCAAGGACTATTAACCATAATGCCAACAATGCATAAAGAGCATATGCTCCCCCTAGAACCTGTGCCATCTGTCAGATCTGATCATGCATATTAATAAGAAGTATCAAGTTAGAACCAAAATACTTCTAACCATCATATCCACACATCATTAGCAAAATGCAACCATTATCAATTAGAGCAAAACTGATCCTTTTCTTGAATCTGTCCCTACTGCCTTTCTTCAAACAATCATATATGCGACTGTGCAGTAACAAATTCGCGTATATATGCAACTTCCCTTTATCAAGCTTGCGTAGGAGATTGAAATTTTACACTTCCGGCTCCCTCTGTTATGTCTGTATAATGTGTTGTGCTGCCACTTTCTGACTGAACTTCCTTTTTCTTCCATATCTTCAAGTGTGATGATGTTTTCTCCTTTTGGTGTGATGTCCGTGTTTTGTTCCTGCATTCCTTTGCTATATGTCCAAGCTTGTTACATGCATAACATCTTACATGTTTCATATTCCTTTTGTAGCAATCAGCAGCTTTGTGACCAAAAATATTGCAAGAAAAGCAATATCCATTAAAGTACCTTGACTGAGATGATATGTTTGTTTGATGATCTTGAACCCTTCTTCTTCTACATCTGGCTGCAACATGTCCAATGTTATGACATACATAACATTCAACATTATTCATAGGAGGAGTAAAAGATTTTCTTTGAAGAATTTCTTTCCTTGGTTGATGATGAGATTGACCTTTCATCTCTCTTATCTCCTTGTTGATCATTTTATATTTCTCTTTAGAGTTCCTTGCCTCACCTTGTGAACTAGATTCACCTTCAACAGATTCATGAAAGCCAAGACCAGTTTTGATAGCAGGAGATCTTTGACTATTAAGAATATCATCCAAGACTTTAGTACTATCTTGAAAACGTAAGAGCTTATCCTTTTCTTCTAATTTACATTTCAAGATATTTACCTCAACCTGAAGTTGTTCTTCTTTTTCTAGATATTGCTTCTTCATGTCTTCTTCAGCTTTCCTTTCTTCTTCCAACTGATGCTTTAGCTTGAGAATCTCCTTTTCTTGTTCTTCATTCAGATCCTGTTGCATTTGACGAATTCTAAAGGCACATTCTAGCTGAGATTTTAAGCTGATAACTTCGTTTCCCTATTTTTCAATATCTTGGACTAGATCTTTATTTTGCTTCTTTGATTCTTCAAGATCTTCCTTTAGAGAGCGGATCGTGGCTTCAAGACTTTCATAGTAACTGGATATATCTTTGAGTTTCTTGATGGTTGTGTTCTTTTCATTGACTTCATTTCTTAGAGATGTTGCTTCAACCTGCAACTTTTGATATTTCTCCTTGAATAACTCTCGTTGAGCCTTTTGTCTAGTAACAGCTTCTTTGAGGGCACCACTCTTTATGTTCAGAAGTCTTTCTTGTTCACTAATTTTGTTTGTCAGCCTGTTAAATTCTGCTTCTATTTGATATCCTTCTTCCTCACCCATAAGAGCACATTCAGTTGTTTCGTTATCACTTCCATCTTTTCCAAATGAATAGATAGCTGGAACATCAGAGGATAGCAAATTCATACCTGATAGTTCATCTTCATTCTGAAATGATTCTGAATCTGAATCTGAATCTGAAGAGCTTCTTATACCTAATCCCCAATTGATTCTCCCACTGTCATAGTTCTTCTGAGATGTCTTCTTCTTCTTATGAGCTTTCTTCTTAAGCTTCTTTCCCATTGTTCCACGGATCTCCTTCAAGCGATCAAG